>JARHVA010000808.1:3675000-3702500 GCA_037957365.1 Torreya grandis
AATCCAAGGATTACTAGAATAAATAATCCTTTCAAAAATCTGATTTGCTTCCATTGCTTATAGAGTATGTCAAAATCTTAAATTCACAAAGATATACAAAGTTGTAGTGTGTGTGTGTGTGTGTGTGTGTGTGTGTGTGTGTGTGTGTGTGTGTGTGTATATATATATGTTTAGGTTTATAATTATATTTGATGAATAATTCAAATATTCATCAAATATCAGTATATAGTACTAATAATCTAGTCTGTGAAATTTAGATTAAATGGTATGGTTTTACACCATATAGTTTGGATGTCTTGCTGATATTGGTGCTGATATTTTACTTGCTAGATATAACACAATTCCTATTGATATGTGGAAGGTTGATTTCCATTGGTTAACATTTAATATAAGAGATTGTTGAATGATTTACATGGTGAAAATAAGATAATAACCTCTTTGCACTTGCACGGAAAAAATTCACTTTGAATGATGAGAAATGATGAAAAATGATGATAGATAAAAAAATTACCTCTTTACGCTTGTTTTGTATGAGGTGAAATCCTTCTTTTAGACACAGTTATTAAAAAATCATTAAGCGAAAAGGTTGAATCATTTTTTATTTTCTCATGATTGTGAGTTATTTTCAAAAAATGATGTGGGTTATGAGTATAAATTATTAGCATATGTCCCACTGACTTTGTTATGGCATGTTTTTTCCTTGCATTGAAATCTTAACACTTATGTAGGAATTATGATAGGAAAGTGGAGAGGGGGTTGAGTTGAACTACCAATGCTTGCATCATTCCTCTATAGTGTGGTCTTCATAATGTATGTTTAGTGTTTGTCATTTAGATTTCATTTTTAAGGTTTCAGGTTAAGGGTTTAGGGTGCAAAGTTTATAGTTTAGTGTTTGGAGTTGATTATTTGGGTTCTGGCATTTAGGTTTTAAGGTTTAAGGTTTATCTAGTTTTAAGATTTAGGGTATATGGTTTTGGGTTTGTGGTTTAGGGTTCAACTTTCAAGGGTTATGGTTTAGTGCTCAGGGTTTCAAGATTAGGGTTTAGTGTTAAAAGTTTAGGGGTCAAGATTTAGTGTTTTGGGTTCAGCGTTTAGGGTTTAAGGTTCATGATTTTGAATTTTATGTTTAAGGTTTAGTGTTTAATATTAAGGACCTATAAGGTTAAGGTTTTATGGTTTAGTGTTTAGGATTTAGGATTCTAAGCTTATTTATGGTTTGGGATTTAGGGTTAAGGGCTCAAATTTTAGGTTTTAGGGCTAAGGGTCTAGGATACAAAGTGTAGGGTTTATGGTTTTAAGGTTCTATATTTAGGGTCCTAGGTTTTGGGGTTTAGGTATCATTTTTTTGTGTTTAGGGATAATGTATTAGGGTTAAGTGTTTAAGGTTTACGATGGTTTAGGACAAAGATAAAGCTTACATAAACAGTTAAGGAAATAATAGACTTAGGAAAAGTTTTTGATTCACAGGTTCCCACAGAAGGGCAAGTGAAGAGCATATGCTTATTCCTGACTCACTAACACAATTCTAGAGTTAGAACTCTAGACTTGACTCTAAGCATTCGATGCTTGTAACATGAAGAACTCCCCATATTTATAAGATGAGAATGGGAAGATCAATAGTCGATACAAAGATGCTAGATCAATAGACACAAGGCAAGATACCAAAATAAAGTGGGTTATGGGCCCACTACGCACCGCCTAATAAGAAAAGATGAAAAAGAATCTATTGACATGCATGACAATATACCACCTTTTATAAGTGGTGAGGTCCACAAGACTTAAAGTTTTGTTAATGTGCCCACATTCATGGCTACGGATAGACCCTGTAACTAGTCATTAATCATCATTATTAAACTCATAATCTCCTTGGGGAGAATAGTGATTGTCTTCATTAGAATCAAAATCAGTGTGGTCCATATATAGTGTTGAAAGAATCCTTAACATCCGACTATCAAGTGTAGGAGGTAAAACAACATAATGACTAATTGTAAACTATTTCCAAATTGTGACTAATGGTTGAGCAAGAGCTAAGCCAGCATGCAAATTAGCCTAAAAATTCTGAATAGAGAATAATTTAAATTTGACCCTGAAAGGTATCCTTAATGCAATAAATATATTCCTTACTTATTCAGGAGAAATATGAACATCAGGATCATCAGAAGCTTTCATGGGCATTATATGATCCAAAAATTCAAATAAATAATCTAGAATTTTAGTTGATGTCTAAAAATTCTTAACAGCAGGATTAAAACTAGGCCAAAAACGTAAACCATTGAACAAGAAATTCATAACCATTCTTGCAAATGAGATTTTTGAAAAGGATTATTTATTCCAGTAATCCTTTGATTATTGGCCTCATGGTATAACATTATAGGAGGACACCATTTTTTACCATCAGGTTCCTAAAACTATGTAGTCCATGTCAAAATGAGTGTTGTTTAGTTCAGCAGAGGCTTCATGAGATCTTCTTATGAGAGCATTCATTTCATGTGTCAATTGATTTGTAACAGATGGAGTAGATCTCCATATATGCTAGTGAAACTCTTCCCATCCTTCTATCACTATTACTATCATAACTAATTTTTCTGAATCTCCTAAATTGAATTCTCTAAATATGAAATCTGCAAGATAATTCTTTTTCCCTGGAATATGTTCAACTGAGAGATCAAAATCTAACAGAAAAGTTGCCCACCTAGTTCACCTGCTCATAGATCCTTTCTTCAGATTATCATTAGAATGTATAATACTCATAAAGTTATTTAAATCAGATCTAACAAGAAATTTCTCTGATCTAAACAAAAACATGAAAGCTTGTATAGCTTTAATAACAGCAAGAATTTCTTTATGAGTCGAGTGATAGTTTTTTTGGGCCTATTTAAAATTTCCAGAATCAAATTTGCAGGGATTTTCTTGAACCATCTGATAATATTTCCTTAAGAATAGCTCCCTAAAACAAATTTGAGGCATCTGTCTCGATGATTTTCAATCTATTACCAGGTAAAATAAGAGGTGGTAAATTTTGATAATTTTGTTTTATTCTTTGAACAACTTTAGTCATCTCATCTGACCATCCTAGAGGATTCTTTGATAATCTTTTATTTAGAATAATTCTATCCTGATCAATATTATAATAGCATCCAGCTATATAATTAACCCAACCAAGAAATCTCTGCAACATTTTTTTATCCTTTAATTCATCAGGAAAATTCTTTATATTTTTCAATACATGTTCTTGAAATATAACTTCCCCTGATTTGATGGTTACGCCAAGAAACTCAATTTCATCCTTGAAAACTGATATTGTTCTTCTCAAATAAAACCAAAACATTATCATATACAATTTTATAAAATTGCTCAAGATGATTAAGATGCTCTTTGGGAGATTTTGAAAAAATTAATATATCATCTATGTAGGCAATGATAAAATTAGAATATGTTGAGAAGATCTTGTTCATCATTTCCTAGAAATATACTAGGAGCATTTTTCAAACCAAAAGGTAGGACATTCCATTCATATTGGCCGAAAGGAGTAATGAATGTAGTTTTATACATGTCTTGTTCTACTACTTGTATTTGCCATAATCTTGACTTCAAATCAAATTTGCTATACACTTTGCTTCCACTTATTATTTGCAAGATTTCATCCTTTGAAGGAATAGGATGTTGTATAGGCAAAACATATTTATTGAGTGGAATATAATTTATAACCAATCTTTTCTTACCTCTGACCTAATTCTGACCTTTTATTTACATAGAAAGTTTCACATGCCCAAGGGCTATTGGAATCCCTTATCAAACCTTATTCTTTCAACTATTTTATTTCCTAAAAACATTCTTCCCTAAGTGAAGGAGACATTCCTGAGTGATGCACTTTAAACTTAGGTTCTATTTCTTTTCCATCTTTGTCTTTTATCATTTTCAATTTAATCCTATATTCATGCAATTTTCTATTTCTAAATGCTAAAGGATTTTTCAGAACAAGCAATCCTTCTTAAGATGTTCAATTATAGGATCAATACTAGCATGACATAGATTTACCTTCTATTAGATCCATCTGGTATTCACTGGTTTCTTTGGCTTTTCTTTCAATAGAATTCTACACTCATATCTAGATTTCTTGTACAAAGAATATTTTTTTGCAAGAATTATCTCATGTGGCTAATTTGTAATAGGATAGAAAGTTTCCAAATTATTTGATCCAATCATCATGTCATACATTGGCATCTCATGTTGGACTACCTTGAAATGATAAATAGAATCACTAAGCATAATAGGTATAACAATAGACAATTATAAAACCATTGTCTTTGTATTGAAGGTTAACTGATGGAAATCAGCCTTCCACATATCAGCAAGAATTAAGTGATATGTATCAAGTGAAATATTAGCACCATTATCAAGCAAGACATCTAGACTATATGGTTTAAAACCATCCCATTTAATTTGAATTTCACAGACTAGATTATTAGTGTTGTATACTGATATTTGATGAATATTTGAATTATTTTGAGAGGTATCCCCATCCCAAAAATGAGATTCAATCTCATTAGAAACTTGCAGGAGATCTTCTTCAAAGAGATGTTCTTGTTCATCACTAAGAGCTTCTTATTTCAAGAGATCTTGCAATTCATTCTAAGCTTTGGGAAGAAAAAGTTGAAGCAAGAGATATGCCTCATTCGCCAGGTAGCTCTATCATAAGTGTCAAGTTGATAAGTAGATTCAACCTGAGATGCTTTTGATGCTTGGACTGGAATTCTTTTGACAAAATATCCTTTTGTCTTTGTTGTTGAACTAGGTGAAGAGAATATTTTTTCTCAACAATAATAATTTTTTGTTGCAAAAACATTCTTTCAAAAATCATTTAAGCAAGAGTTTTGTCATATCTTTCTTTTAAGAAAGAGATCTGTTGGGATAGACTTAGAGTATCTAAAAAATGGGCAAAAATCATATGAATCTAAAATCTTATTTCAAAATCATAATTAGATGATTCACTTTCTATTTTAGATTCTTCTAGATTCATATTTATCTAATTTTCATCACTATCAGATACTTCCCATAAAATTTCTGATTCATATTGAATCTCATCTTCTTCTGATAACAACACATATTCATCTTCATCAATACCATAGCTATTCAGAAAATGAATCTTCTTAGACTCATTTTTCCTATTGGGACATTTATTAGCATAGTGTTCTCCTTGGAAAATGAAACACTTAATAGGCTTCTTCTGATAACCATGTTTCTTTATCCTAAATATCCTTCTTGTTCCAAACTTCTTTTTTCTAAACTTATATCTGGACTTCCAAGGTTTACAAGTAAATTATTTTTCAAGAGAACATTTACATGAATGAGATTTCTTCTTCTTATTATTATTATTATATTGTTTATATTTATGGACATCAATATAACCAAAATTATCATCTAGAGAATTAAAAAACTTTGCACCAATCTATTTATGAAACTTGATATTTCTTTTTGTGCCTTTCTTTTTGTACACAATTTTTCATTGACTACCTTTATGTTCTGATTTATTCTTTCAAAAGACATTGTTGGAAGACTATCACCCATTACATCTTTGTACTTGGTTGAAAAATACTCTATAAATGAATCTATATATCTAATCTTATAAGTAATATTAAATATTTCTCTAGAATTATAAAATAGATTTTCCATGTAACACATATATTCATCAAGCCTACTCATATCACATAACTAGGCTTTAAGAAACTTAGCTTTGTTTGATTCCTTTTCATTGTCAATTGTTCCTACAAATTCTGAGAGAAAAACATTTCAAAGTGTTGAGATTGCTTCAGGATAAGCATAAATACTATCATGAAATTGTTGACCACTAGCATCCCACCATTCCTTAATATTTCCTATAAATCCATTTACAATCTGTTGGCTGACACTGAAGGGATCCTTTTTAAGACCATAAATCTAAACACTGGCCTAATCTAGCGTAGCATGAATCATTTCCTTCCTTTTCTTTGGTGGTTCACAATTGAATTTTTAAAAGAAAAGTTGAAGATTTAAAGTTCTTATCTGAGAGTCTAATGGAGGCCTAGAAGATTCTCTAGTTTCAAAATAACTTTCTTTTTCTATAGCCTCTATCTTGGCCATACCTACTTGGAAGATATTATCAATATATTTCTCTGTATCAGGTAGGACTCTTTGATTTAGACTTTTCAAATGATTCTCTTTGTAATTTTACTACATTTTGCCAGGAATGAATATTCTGACTATAATTAGTGTCTTCAAGAATAAGTACTTCTAACTGTGGCCTAGAAGGTTGGCCTTTATCTTTGACAAAATTTTAGATTTTAGGAATAGAAGATAGACTGACACTTTGATTAACTATTTCTCTAGTTATGCTATTAGATATTGAGGATAGCTATTTAATTTCTAGTATGCTTCTTCTTGTTTTGTTTCAAGAGAAACCATACTAGAATGAAGTTGATCTTGGTTCTGATTGACAATTTTTTCTTCAGTTATTAAATTTTATATCTATATTTCTATAGATTTTTATTGTATTCTAATTTTATTAGACTCGCTGTATACTTTTTGAATAAGCTAACTATGTTGAGTAGAGACATTATCATTTAGAACATTAATTACTCTACCATCTCCTTTTTTATACAACTCAATACTTTTCAACATCTTAGAAACTTGATCAAGACTCTGTTGGATATTTGAGACTTTAGTATTTAGGCATTTGATTGCAAGATTATTCCAGTTCAATAGCTTTACTTCAGTGGATTGGTCAAGACTCTTATCAGAGGACCTAAGATAATACATTTATGATCTAAATCTTCCATCAGGTGAATATTGACTAAAATCAATAGATTTTGGGAATCCTTTTTTCTATGTAGGACTCATCTCCTAAAGGAGTCTTCCATACATGACCTTCTTCACTTTCTTTTTTATTCTTTTCCTTAGAGGTTCTTTCCATATTGACTTTCTTGGCTTGAGAAAGCAATTTTTGATTCCTCTCAAATAATTCTTAGATGGTTAAATCTCTTTTAACCATATGAATTCTAGACTGATTTGGATGACTTATGATCTTTTGACAATCTACATAGAAGTATGAATCTATTTGAGTATCATGGATTTTCTTAGAATGCAGACAGTGAGGATTGATTAAGGACGAGGATTGTTGTAACTGTATGCTTTTTATATGACATTTCAGGTCATTCTAGGAATCAAATCTAATGATAGATTTTTCTGGTAAGTCTTTTATAGACATAGAAAAACATAAGGATTTTTTGGGTTTTTAGACAAAATTTGTATCAACTATCCACTTTCTAGGAAACTTAAGGTCTAACCATGCAATTGATTCAGTAGGAATAATCTGACTATTTTTGGTCACTCTACTCACCACACTTTTGCCTTGCGTAAGAGTATGTTTAACAACAAGATGAAGAGTATTGGTTAATCTATACATAACATGGTATTTAATGACAAGAGGACAAGATCAAGGGATCATGTCTAAACCATGGGTTTGAAGAAAAATCTTTGTTTAGGTTTTCTTCTTGATGGATAGCAACAAGATAGTTTGGATACATAGTTGCATATATTGGACCATCATGAAGACTAGTTTGGACAACATTCTGTAGGCAAGCACTAAAGGTAGTATGTCTGATTATCAAGTAGGCAACCCAAAATACTAACATTTAGACCATGTCTGAATAAAGGGAAAACACCAATAGAAACAATATCTATATGTAAAAACTTATACTTTGATTGGGATTTTAATTGGAGAATAGTTTTATCATCAATGATTTGTAGATGATATTTATAATTATCATTTTGCTTGAACTTGGATAACATTCTCAAAAATCTTTATAGAAGTTTTAGCAATAAGATGAAAAGGAGAAAGCTTATCATAAACATCTGTAGGCTTAAAAGTTCAGAGTTTCCATTTTAGGCTAGGATTTTCTTCATCAAAATCTATAGTTACTTCATTTGCATAAAAGAAAGATGTGCGAGATATATCCAAAAGAGTACAAACATCAGATGTACCTGATAGTATCTGTAGCTATCTGATTCATTGCATCCATATTTTTCATATCATTGGTACTATACATATCCATAACACACCTTCCTCATGGCTTTATAGGATCATTCCCTTCCCTATTGTCTGAAGAGGGTATGGAAATAGAAAAGTAGAATAATGACAAGATAGATACAGATAACAAAAGATGAAAGTATGATTTTATTGATATATCAAGTAAATATTACAGAAGCAACATGGAGCATGATATGACTTAAACATAGAACTTGGCTCTAATACCATTAAGTGTAAGATCGTTATTACAAGCCACAGAGTTTACAAAGATCAAGCTTACATAAACAATTAAAGAAATAATAGACTTTAAAAAAAAATGATTCATAGGTTCTCACAGAAAGGCAAGCAAAGAGCATACACTTATTCCTAACTCACTAACATAATTCTAGACTTAGAACTCTAGAATCAACTCTAGGCATTTGATGCTTGTAACACAAAGAACTCCCCATATTTATAAGATGAGAATGGGAAGATTGACAATCGATACAAAGATGTCAGATCAATAGACACAAGGCAAGATGCCAAAAGAAAGTAGGTTATGGGCCCACTACGTACTGCCTAACAAGAAAAGATGAAAAAGAATTTGTAGACACAATGGATAGTATACCACCTTTTATAAGTGGTGAGGTCCACAAGACTTAAAGGAGGGTTAACGTGCCCACATTCATAGCTATGGATAGACCCCATAACTAGTCATTAATTATCATGATTAAACTCATAATCTCCTTGGGGAGAATAGTAATTATCTTCATCAAAAAGAAAATTAGTGTGGTCTATATATAGTGTTGAAGGACCATGTGTAGGAGGGAAAATAGCCAAATGACTGATTGTAAACTATTTCCAAGTTACGGCTAATGGTTGAGCAGGAGCTAAGCCAACATGTAAATTAGCCTAAAATTTTTTAACAGAGAGTAATTCAAATTTGATCTTGAAAGGTATCCTTAATGTAATAAATATATTCCTTATTTGTTTAGGAGAAATACGAACATTATGATCATCAGAAGCTTTCATAGACATTATATGATCCAAAAATTCAAATAAATAATCTAGAATTTTAGTTGATACCCAAAAATTATTAACAGTAGGATTAAAACGAGGCCAAAAAGTAGACTATTAAATAAGAAATTCATAACCATTCCTGCAAATGAGATTTTTGAAAGTATTATTTACTCTAATAATCCTTGGATTATTGGCCTCATGGTATAACATTATAGTAGAACACCATTTTTTACCATCAAGTTATTAAAACTATATAGTCCATGCCAAATGAGTGTTGTTTAGTTTAGTAAAGGCTTCATGAGATCTTCTTATGAGAGCATTCATCTCATGTGTCAATTGATTTGCAATAGATGGATTAGATTTCCATATATGCTGGTGTAACTCTTTCCATACTTATGTAACTGTTACTACCATAACTGATTTTTCTGAATCTCCTGAATTGAATTCTCTAGATATGAAATCTACAAGACAATTATTTTTCCCTAGAATATGTTCAACTGAGAAATAAAAATATGATAGAAAAATTTCCCACCTGATTAAACTGCTCATAGATCCTTTCTTCAAATTATCAATAGAATGTATAATACTCATAAAGTTATTTAAATCATATCTAACAAGAAATTTCTCTGATCTAACCAAAAACATGAAAGCTTGTATAGCTTTAATAATAGCAAGAATTTCTTTATGAGTAGAGTAATAGTTTGTTTGGGCCTATTTAAAATTTCAAGAAGCAAATCTACAGGGCTTTTCTGAACCATCTGATAATCTTTCTTTAAGAATAGCTCCCCAAAATAAATTTGAGGTGTCTATCTCAATTATTTTCAGTCCATTACCAGGTAAAACAAGAGGTGGTAAATTTTGACAATTTTGTTTTATTCTTTGAACAGCTTTAGTCATCTCATCTGACCATGCTGGAGGATTCTTTGATAATATTTTATTTAGAAGAATTATATCCTGAGCAATATTATAATAGTATCCATCTATATAATTAACATAACCAATAAATCTCTGCAACATTTTTTTATCATTTAATTCATCAAGAAAACTTTTTATAAATTTCAAGACATGTTCTTGAACTGTAAATTCTTTTGATTTGATGGTTACCCCAAGAAACTCAATTTTATCCTTGAAAACTGACATTTTCTTCTCAGATAAAACCAAACCATTATCATACACAAATTGATAAAATTTCTCAAGATGATTAAGATGCTCTTTGGGAGATTTTGAAAAAATTAATATATCATCTATATAGACAATGATAAAATTAGAATATACTGAGAAAATCTTGTTCATCATTCCTGGAATATATTAGGATCAGTTATCAGACCAAAAGGTAGGACATTCCATTCATATTGGCTGAAAGGAGTAATGAATGCAGTTTTATACCTATCTTATTCTGCCACTTGTATTTGCCAAAATCTTGACTTCAGATCAATTTTTATACACTTTGCTTCCACTTATTCTTTACAAGATTTCATTTTTTGAAATATTAGGATGCTCTACAGGCAAAACATATTTATTGAGTGGAATATAATTTATAGCCAATCTTTTCTTACCTCTGACCTATTATGACCTTTTATTTACATAGAAAGCTTCACATGCCCAATGGCTATTGGAATCCCTTATCAGACCTTGTTCTTTCAACTATTTTATTTCGTAAAAACAATCTTCCCTAAGTGAATGAGATATTTCTGAGTGATGTGCCTTAAACTTCGGTTCTATTTCTTTTCCATACTTGTCTTTTATCATTTTCAATTGAATCCTACATTCATGAAATTTTATGTTTTTGAATGCTAAAGAATTTTTAGAACATCAATCCTTCTTAAGCTTTTCAATTATAGGATCCATACAAGCATGACAAAGATATACTTTCTGTTGGATCCATCTGGTATCCACTAGTTTTTTTGGCTTTCCTTTCAATGGAATTCTACACTCATATCTAGATTTCTTGTACAAATAATATTTTTGTGCAAGAGTTATCTCATATGGCTAAATTATAATAGGATAAAAGCTTTCCAAATTATCTGATCTAATCATCATGTCATATATTAGTATTTCATGTTGGACTACCTTAAAATGATAAATAATATCACTAAGCATAACAGGGATAATAGCAGATAATTTTGAAACCACTATCTTTATATTAAAGGTTAACTGATGGAAATTAGCCTTCCACATATTAGTATGAATTAGTGAAATCTAGCAAGTAAAATATCAACACTAGTATCAAGCAAGACATCTAGACTATATGGTTTAAAACTATCCCATTTAATCTGAATTTCACAGACTAGATTATTAGTACTGTATACTGATATTTGATGAATATTTGAATTATTTTGAGAGGTGTACCCCTCCTAAAAATGAGATTATATCTCATTATAAACTTGTAGAATCTCTTCTTCAAAGAGATGTTCTTGTTCATCAACAAGAGCTTCTTCTTTTAAGAGATCTTGTAATTCATTTTGAACTTTAGCAAGAAAAATTTGAAGCAAGGAGATGCACCTTGTTCTCCAGGTAGCTCTGTCATAAGTGTTAGGTTGATAAGCAGCTTCAACGTGAGATGCCTTTTGATGTTTAGACTAAAATTCTTTTAACAAAATATCTTTTTATCTTTGTTATTGGGCTAGATGAAGAGAATATTCTCTCTCAACTTTTCTTTTGGAAAAGATATATGTTGGGATAAACTTAGAGTATCTAAAAAAGGAGTAGAAATCATATGAATCTAAAATCATATTTTATAATCATAATCAGATAATTCACTTTCTATTTCAGACTCTACCAGATTCATATTTATCTTATTTTTATCACTATCAGATATTTATTATAAAATATCTGAGTCATATTGAATCTTATCTTCTTCTGATAATAGCACATTTCATTTTCATCAATACCATAGCTATTTAGAAAATTAATCTTTTTGGACTCCTTTTTCCTATTGAAATAATTATTAGCATAGTGATCTCCTTGGCAAATGAAACACTTAATAGGTTTCTTCTGATAACCATGTTTCTATTTCCTAAATATCCTTTTTGGCCCAAACTTCTTCTTTTTGCACTTATCTCTGGGCTTCCAAGGTTTATAAGTAAATTCTTTTTCAAGAGAACATTTACAGGAATGAGATTTCTTCTTCTTCTTCTTATACTATTTATATTTATGGGCATTAACACAACCAAAATTATCATCTAGAGAATTGCAAAACTTTGCACCTATCTGTTTATGAAACTTGATAGTTTTCTTTTTGCACACAATTTTTCATTAATTGTCTTGATGTTCTAATTTATTCTTGCAAAGGACATTGTTGGAAGACTATCACCCATTGCATCTTTGTACTTGGTAGCAAAATACTCTGGAAATGACTCTATATATCTAATCTTATAAGTGGGTTTAAAGATTTCTCTAGAATTATAAAACATGTTTTCCATGTAACACATATATTCATCAAGTCTAGTCATGTCACATAACTAAGCTTTAAGAAACTTAGCTTTATTTGCTTCTTTATCATTGTCAATTGTTCTTACAAATTTTGAAAGCAAAGCATTTTAAAGTGCTCAAATTGGCTTAGAATGAGTATAAATACTATCATGAAATTATTGACCACTAGCATCCCACCATTCCTTAATATTTCTTATAAATCCATTTGCAATCTATTGGCTAACACTGAAAGGATCCTTTTAAGACCATAGATCTGAACACAAACCCAAGCTAACATAGCATGAATCATTTCCTTCCTTTTCTCTAGTGGCTCACAATTGAATTTCTAGAAGAAAGGTTAAAGATTTAGAGTTCTTATCTGAGAGTCTAACAGAGGTCTAGAAGATTCTCCAGTTTTAAAATAGCTTTCTTTTTCTACAGCCTCTATCTTGACCATACCTACTTGGAAAATCTTATCAATAGATTTTTTTGTCTCAGGTAGGGTTTTTGATTTAGACTTTGCAAATGATTATCTTTGTAATTTTACAACATTTTGCCAAGAATGAATATTTTGACTATAATCATTGTCTTTAGGAACAAATACTTTTGATTGTGGCCTAGAAGGTTGGACTTTATCTTTTACAGAATATAAGTTTTTAAAAATAGCAGATATACTAGCACTTTGATTAACTATTTCTCTTGTTTTGTTATCAGATACTGAGGATAGCTATTTAATTTCTTGGTATGCTTCTTGTTTTGTTTCAAGAGAAACCATACTAGAATGAAGTCAATCTTGGTTCTAACTGATAATTTTTTTTTAAGCTATTAAATTTTCTATCTTTGTTTCTATAGACTATTGTTTTAGTCTAATGTTATTAGACTCACTGTTTACTTTCTGAACAAGTTGATTGTGTTGAGTAGAGACATTATCATTCAGAACATTAATTACTCTAGAAAGTTCTCCTTTTTCATACAACTCAATACTTTTCAACATCTTAGAAACCTGATCAAGACTCTATTGGATATCTGAGACTTTATTATTTAGACATTTGGTTGTAAAATTATTCGAGTTCAATAGCTTTACTTCAGTGGATTGGTCAAGACTTTTGTTAGAGGATCTAAGATAATACATTTGTGATCTAAATCTTCTATCAGGAGAATATTGACTAAAATCAATAGACTTTAGGAATCTTTTTTTTGTGTAAGACTCATCTACTGAAGGAGTCTTCCATACATGACCGTCTTCACTTTCATTTTTATTCTTTTCCTCAGAGGTTCCTACCATATAGACTTTCTTGGCTTGAATAAGCAATTTATTATTCCTCTCAAATAATTCTTAGATGGATAAATATTTTTTAACCATATGAATGCTACACTGATTTGGATGACTTATGATCTTTTCACAATCTACACAGAAGTATGAATCTATTTGAGGATCATGAATTTTTTTAGAATGCAAACTGTGAGGATTGATTATGAGCAAGGATTGTTGTAACTATATGCATTGCATATGATCTTTCAGGTCATTTTTGGAATCAAATCTAATGATACATTTGTCTGGTAGGTCTTTTATAGACGTATCAAAAGATAGGGTTTTTAGACAAAGTTTGTATCATCTATCCACTTTCTAGCAAATATGTAAGGCTTTTCTAAACCATTTGATAATTTTTCTTTAAGAATAGCTCTCCAAAACAAACATGAGGCATCTGTCTCAATGATTTTCAATCTATTATCAGGTAAAACAAGAGGTGGTAAATTTTGAATATTTTATTTTATTCTTTGAACAACTTTAGTCATCTCATCTAACCATGCTGGAGAATTATTTGATAATATTTTATTCAAAAGAATTCTATCCTGAGCAATATTATAATAGTATCTAGCTATATAATTAACACAACCAAAAAATCTCTGCAACATTTTTTTATCCTTTAATTCATCAGGAAAACTCTTTATATTTTTCAAGACATGTTCTTGAATTGCAACTTCCCTTGATTTGATGGTTACCCTAAAAAACTCAATTTTATCCTTGAAAATTGAGATTTTATTCTCAGATAAAACCAAACCATTGTCATACACAATTTGTTAAAATTACTCAAGATGATTAAGATGCTCTTTGGGAGATTTTGAAAAAATTAATATATCATCTATGTAGACAATGATAAAATTAGAATATGCTGAGAAGATCTTGTTCATCATTTCTTGGAATGTACTAAGAGTAGTTTTCAGACCAAAAGGTAGGACATTCCATTCATATTAGCTGATAGAAGTAATGAATGCAGTTTTATACCTGTCTTGTTCTACCACTTATATTTGCCAAAATCTTGATTTTAGATCAAATTTGCTATACACTTTGCCGCCACTTATTCTTTATAAGATTTCATCCTTTGAAGGAATAGGATGTTGTACATGCAAAACATATTTATTGAGTAGAATATAATTTATAACCAATATTTTCTTACCTTTGACCTGTTCTAACATTTTATTTACATAGAAAGCTCCACATGCTTAATGGCTATTGGAATCCCTTATCAAACTTTGTTCTTTCAACTATTTTATTTCCTAAAAATATTCTTCCCTAAGTGAAGGAGTCATTCCTAAATGATGTGCCTTAAACTTAAGTTCTATTTTTTTTCCATCTATCTTTTATCATTTTCAATTGAATCCTACATTCATGCAATTTTTTATTTCTGAATGCTAAAGGATTTTCAGAACAACAATTCTTATTAAGCTTTTTAAATATAGTATCAATACTAGCATGATAGATTTATTTTCTACTGCATCCATCTGGTATCTACTGGTTTCTTTGGCTTTCCTTTCAATGGAATTCTACACTCATATCTAGATTTTTTGTACAAAGAATATTTTTGTGCAAGAATTATCTCATGTGGCTTAATTGTAATAGGATAGAAGGTTGCCAAATTATTTGATCCAATAATCATGTTATACATTGGTATTTTATGTTAGACTACCTTAAAATGATAAATAGAATCACTAAGCAGAATAGGTATAACAATAGACAATTTTGAAATCATTGTCTTTGTATTAAAGGTTAATTGATGGAAATCAACCCTCCATATATCAGCATGAATTGCATGATATCTAGCAAGTAAAAATCAGCACTAGTATCAAGCAAGACATCCAAACTATATAGTTTAAAACCATCTCATTTATTTTGAATTTCACAGACTAGATTATTAGTATTGTATACTGATATTTGATGAATATTTGAATTTGATCCAAAACTCAGAAGTTCTAGTTGATAAATATTTCAATAGCATAGAAATAACACAGTAACAATGAATTCTCTGAGAAGAGATGTAGTATTACTCAAGATCGCAATACAAATATATGTTTATCTTTGGGAAGAGATGTTTGTCTTCACATTTTAGGTTACCTCTTCATTTATACATATTTTGAAAGCATGGGGAGGATTTGAAAGGTCACCAATCTCAAGGGAGATTAAGTGGTTTGACTTCCAAGATTTAAAACAATACATAATTCAAGGAATTACTATTTTTAGAAACTTACTATTTTTAGACTGCACTATTAAAATTGAAATTTGAGGCACTTCCATTGGGTTTTTAGGGGTCAAACTTAATTTAGTAGAGCTCATGTCATTTCATGATGTTTTCCTCATTCTTAGCTTTCCAACGGTTCAAACGGCGAGTCAATTGGAGCTACGGTGCAAAAGTTATGGCTCTCAGAAGTTATATCATCAATTGGGGTGGAACTGTCACCCAAATTGTCACCTAAATTGTTTCCTAGATCATTCCTCCCTCCTTGAAAAGGAATGGTCCCCATTGCATCAATGTTCCCCATCAAGTGTGGTAGTTTTTTCTTGATTTTATTCTCTGTGATCCACTCACCTTGATGGCTAAGCTAGCCCCTTTTGACCACTCGATAAAGTGAAATAGAGTGTCCTCTTGTTGTGTTCATCCAGGTATCCACAATCTAATCCTCTTCCACTGGAGCAAAACTCTATGGATCAAGCTCATCAATGTCGAGTTATTCTACTACAGTTGAAGTGTCTAAGAGAGGTGGGTGATATGGTTTGAGGAGCTCCACATTGAATATTAGATGCAGACCAAGGTAGGCTGGTAGGTTCAACTCAAAAGAATTTTCTCCAACTCTTCTGGTGATGGTGTAGGGACCATATCATAGAGGCCAAATCTTTCTGTGTGGGCCTACAAGTCATTCCTTCTAAATCTGCAACCAAACCTTATCACCCATAGCAAAATGGTGTGAAGTCCTGTGTTTGTCATGGCATTGCTTATACTTTTGATTCATCTTCTCTAGGATGTCATGAACTTTTTGTTGGATGTGTTGCATTTGTTCAATAAACTTTATTGCTTTTGTTGCCTTAGATCTTCCATGAGGTGTGTATTCCATGGTGGAAAATGGAACAGCTATATCAATTGGTGCCATGGGTTGGAACCCAAAACATACTTGGAATGGACTATGCTTGGTCAAGCTTTGCAGCACTCGATTGTATCCATCTTGTATGAAAAGAAGTCCCTCATTCCATGTGCATGGATGTTTGGAGTGATACTTCTGAATCATGTGAACAATCAAGTAGTTTACCATCTCTGTTTGACCATTAGTCTATGGATGGAAGGTTGTGGACTTCATCAGCTTAGTATCCATCATCTTCCATAGAGTGGACTAGAAGATGCTCAGGAACCTGCTATCTCGATCTGAGACAATGGACTTGGGGAGACCAAAATGGAGCCATACATGACTAAAATATAGTTGAGCAGTTTCCTCAGTAGATATATTTTTCTTACAAGCAATCATGAAATCCATTTTTGAAAAATGATCAACTACCACAAAAAATATAGTCCTTCCCATGTTTTGAAGTGGGCAAACCTGAGAGAAAATCCATTGAGATAGATTCCCAAGGCCTGGTTGGTTTTGACAATGACATGTACAATCCTTGCTTCTTATTTGTTGGCTTGGCTATTACACATGGGGTGCAAGATTTGAGATATCTTTCCACATCCTTTCGCATATGGGGCCAGTAGAAGTGTTTTTGAAGAACTGCCAATGTCTTTTCAATACCAAAGTGTCCAGCTGTCCTACTAAAGTGTCCTTCCCATATCATCTTTTGTTGCTCTACAACTGGAACACAGATGTGCCCTATATGATAGAGGACATTATCTTGCAAATAGAAATCAGAAACATGTTTACCTTTTTGAAGTGCTTGATATGTATCAGCAAAGGTAGGACCCGCTTCATACAGGGCACCCCAAGTGGTAGTCTCATGTCTGCACAGGTCCAGAACTGTTGTAAGTACAGTAATTGGTGGGCGGCTCAGACAATCTATAATTGTATTTGAGCTCCCCTTTTTGTGTTTGATTATCAGGTGAAATTGTTGAAGATATGTGGCCCACTTTTGATGCCTCTCATTTCGGAGTTTGATTTGCATCTGGATGAATTCCAATGGTCTGTGGTTAGTGTGGATGATTGTTTCTTTCCCCAAGATGTAGTGTTTCCATTGTTTGTAGGCTTGCATAATGGCATAGAGCTCCTTATCATATGTTGGATATTTCCTGACTGTATACCAATAGAAGACTGGTTGTCATACCAAAAGCTCCAGAGTGATTTGGGTCCTCTTTCAGACCACTATATGGTCCAGGGACTGAAACACCCGAGGTGAACCTGGTTGAATACGTGGCAGTAGTGTATTGCTATCACTGAGAAGGGATGTATGGATCATGCCCACCAGCTTCCGTAAGACTCAACCTCGAGACCTAGCTCTGATACCACTGATCCAAAACTTAGAAGTTCTGGTTGATAAATATCTCAATAGCATAGAAATAACATAGTAATAATGAATTCTCTGAGAAGAGATGTAGTATTACTCAAGATCGCAATACAAATATATGCTTATCTCTAAGAAGAGATGTCTATCTTCACATTTTAGGTTACCTCTTCATTTATACACATTTTGAAAGCATGGGGAGGATGTGGAAGGTCACCAATCTTGAGGGAGATTAAGTGGTTCGACTTCCAAGATTTTAAACAATACATAATTCGAGGAATTACTATTTTCATAAACTTACTATTTTTAGACTACACTATTAAAATTGAAATTCGAGGCACTTTCATTAGGTTTTCAAAGGCCAAACTTCATTAATTAAAGCTTAATGCCATTTCACGACGTTCTCCTCATTCTTAGCTTTCCAACGGTTAGAACGGTGAGTCAATTGGAGCTACGGTGCAAAAGTTATGGCTCCCAAAAGTTCCATCATCAATTGGGGTGGAACTATCACCTGAATTGTTGCCTAAATTGTTGACTAGATCAAAATTATTTTGAAAGGTATCCCCCTCTTGAAAATGAGATTCTATCTCATTAGAAACTTGTAGAAGCTCTTCTTCAAAGAGATTTTCTTGTTCATCAACAAGAGCTTCTTCTTTCAAGAGATCTTATAATTCATTTTGAGCTTTAGCAAGAAAAATTTGAAGTAGGGAGATGCACTTTGTTCTCCAGGTAACTCTGTCATAAGTGTCAAGTTGATAAGCAGCTTCAACATGAGATGCCTTTTGATGTTGAGATTGAAATTATTTTGACAAAATATCTTTTTGTCTTTGTTATTGGGCTAGATGAAGAGAATATTTTCTCTTAGTGGTAACAATTTGCTATTGTAAAAACATTCTTTCATAAATTATGTAGGCAAGAGGTTTATCATACTTTTCTTTTAGAAAAGATATATGTTGGGATAAACTTAGAGTATCTAAAAAAAGCACATAATTCATATGAATCTTAAATCTTATTTTAGAATCATAATCAGATGATTCACTTTTTGTTTCAGACTCTACTAGATTCATATTTATCTGATTTTCATCACTATCAGATATTTTCTATAAAATATCTGATTCATATTGAATCTCATCTTCTTCTAATAATATCACATATTCATTTTCATCAATACCATAGCTATTCAGAAAATTAATTTTTTTGGACTCCTTTTTCCTATTGGGATATTTATTAGCATAGTGATCTCCTTGATAAATGAAACACTTAACAAGTTTCTTTTGATAACCATGTTTCTTTTTCCTAAATATCCCTCTTGGTCCAAACTTCTTTCTAAACTTATCTCTGGGCTTCCAAGGTTTATAAGTAAATTATTTTTCAAGAGAACATTTATAGGAATGAGATTTATTATTCTTCTTATTATACTATTTATATTTATGGACATCTATACAATCAAAATTATCATCTAGAGAATTGTAAAACTTTGCACCTATTTGTTTATGAAACTTGATAGTTTCCTTTTGTGTGTTTCTTTCTACAGACAATTTTTCATTAACTACCTTGATATTCTAATTTATTCTTCCAAAGGACATTGTTGGAAGCATTGAAACTTTGTATTTGGTAGCAAAATACTCTGGAAATGACTCTATATATCTAATCTTATAAGTGGGATTAAATATTTCTCTAGAATTATAAAATAGGTTTTCCATGTAACACATATATTCATCAAGTCTAGTCATGTCACATAACTGAGATTTAAGAAACTTAGCTTTATTTTCTTATTTTTTATTATCAATTGTTCCTACAAATTCTAAAAGCAAAGCTTGGAAAGTGCTGAGATTGGCTTAGGATGAACATAAATACTATCATGAAATTGTTCACCACTAGCATCCCACCATTCCTTAATATTTCCTATAAATTCATTTATAATCTGTTGACTGACACTAAAGGGATTTTTTTAAGACCATAGATTTGAACACTAGCCCAAGCTAGCAAAACATGAATCATTTCCTTCATTTTCTCTGGTGGCTCACAATGAATTTCTAGAAGAAAGGTTGAAGATTTAGAGTTCTTATCTGAGAGTCTAATGGAGGTCTAGAAGATTCTCTAGTTTCAAAATAGCTTTCTTTTTCTACAGCCTCTATCTTGTCCATACCTACTTGGAAAATCTTATCAATAGATTTTTCTGTATCAGACAGTCTTTTTGATTTAGACTTTGCAAATGATTTTCTTTGTCATTTTACTACATTTTGCTAGGAATGAATATTCTGACTATAATCATTATCTTCAAAAACAAATACTTCTAACTGTGGCCTAAAAGGTTGGCCTTTATCTTTTACGTAATTTAAGATTTTAGGAATAGCAGATAAACTAGCACTTTGATTAACTATTTCTCTGGTTATGCTATCAAATATTGAGGATAGTTGTTTAATTTATTGGTATGCTTCTTCTTATTTTGTTTCAAGAGAAACCATACTAGAATGAAGTCAATCTTGGTTCTGACTGACAATTTTTTCTTTAGCTATTAAATTCTCTATTTTTGTTTCTGTAGACTGTTGTTGTAGTCTAATGTTATTAGACTCACTATCTACTTTTTGAATAAGCTGACTGTGTTGAGTAGAGACATTATCATTAAAAATATTAATTGCTCTAGCAAGTTATCCTTTTTGATACAACTCAACACTTTTCAACATCATAGAAACTTAATCAAGACTTTGTTGGTTATCTGAGACTTTATTATTCAGGTATTTGGTTCCAAAATTATTCTAGTTTGATAGCTTTACTTTAGTGGATTGGTCAAAAAAAATTTCAGAGGATCTAAGATAATACATTTGTGCTTTAAATCTTCCATTAGGTGAATATTAACTGAAATCAACAAACTTTAGAAATCCTTTTTCAATGTAAGACTCATCTCCTAAAGGAATCTTCCATACATGAACTTCTTCACTTTCTTTTTTATTATTTTCCTCATAGGTTCCTTCTATATTGACTTTCTTGGCTTGAGCAAGCAATCTTTGATTCCTCTCAAATAATTCTTGGATAGCTAAATCTTTTTTAACCATATGAATTCTAGACTAATTTGGATGACTTATGATCTTTTGACAGTCTACATAGAAGTATGAATCTATTTGAGGATCATGGATTTTCTTATAATGCAGACAATGAGGATTGATTACGAGCAAAGATTGTTGTAAATGTATGCTTTACATATGATCTTTTAGGTCATTTTGGGAATCAAATCTAATGATAGATTTGCCTAGTAGGTCTTTTATAAATGTAAAAAAAAGATAAGGATTTTATGGGTTTTTAGACAAAGTCTGTATCAACTATCCACTTTTTGGGAAACTTAAGGGCTGACCACGAGATTGATTTAGCAAGAATAATCTAACTATTTTTTGTAGCTCTATTCACCATTCTTTTGCCATGTGCAGGAGTATGTTTAATAGCAAGGTGAAGAGTATTTAGTAAGTGATACATGACCTGCTATTTCATAGCAAGGGGTCAAGATCCAAGAATTGTGTATAAACCATGGGTTTGAAGAAAAAGCTTCAGAACTTTGTTAAGATTTTATTCTTGATGGATAACAACAAGATAGTTTGGATTAGATAATTTGGCAACCTTCTATCCTATTACAATTCAGCCATATGAGATCGTTCTTGCACAAAAATATTCTTTGTACAAAAAATCTAGATATGAGTGTAGAATTCCATTGAAAGGAAAGCCAAAGAAACCAATGGATACCAGATTGATCTAGTAGAAAGTAAATCTTTGTCATACTAGTATTGATCCTATAATTGAAAAGCTTAAGAAGGATTGTTGTTCTAAAAATCCTTTAGCATTCAAAAATAGAAAACTACATGAATGTAAGATTTAATTAAAAATGATAAAAGACAAAGATAGAAAAGAAATAGAACCTAAGTTTAAGGTGCATCACTCAAGAATGTCTCCTTCACTTAGGGAAGAATGTTTTTAGGAAATAAAAAAGTTGAAAGAACAAGGTTTGATAAGGGATTCCAATAGCCATTGGGAATGTGAAGCTTTCTATGTAGATAAAAGGTCAGAACAGGTCAGAGGTAAGAAAAGACTGGTTATAAATTATATTCAACTCAATAAATATGTTTTGCCTGTACAACATCCTATTCCTTCAAAGGATGAAATCCTACCAAAGTGTATAGCAATTTTGATCTGAAGTTAGGATTTTGGCAAATACAAGTGGAAAACAAGACAGATATAAAACGGCATTCATTATTCTTTTTGACCAATATGAATGGAATGTCCTACCTTTTGGTCTGAGAACTGCTCCTAGTATATTATAGGAAATGATGAACAAGATCTTCTCAGCATATTCTAATTTTATCGTTGTCTATATAGATGATATATTAATTTTTTCAAAATCTCTCAAAGAGCATCTTAATCATCTCGAGCAATTTTATCAAATTATCTATGACAATGGTTTGGTTTTATCTGAGAAGAAAATGTCAGCTTTCAAGGATGAAATTGAGTTTCCTAGGGTAACTATCAAATCAGGGGAAGTTGCAATTCAAGAACATGTCTTGAAAAATATAAAGAATTTTTATGATGAATTAAAGGATAAAAAAATGTTGTAGAGATTTCTTGGTTGTGTTAATTATATATCTAGATTCTATTAAAATACTGCTCAGGATAGAATTCTTCTAAATAAAAGATTGTCAAAGAATCCTCCAACATGGTCAAATGAGATGACTAAAGATGTTCAAAGAATAAAACAAAATTGTTAGAATTTATCACCGCTTGTTTTACCTGGTAATGGACTAGAAATCATTGAGACAGATGCCTCAGATTTATTTTAGGGAGCTATTCTTAAATAAAGATTATCAGATAGTTCAAAAAAACCCTATAGATTTTCTTCTAGAAATTTTAAACATGCCCAAAAAACTATCACTACATAAAGAAATTCTTGCTGTTATTAAAGCTATGCAAGC
Organism: Torreya grandis; assembly: GCA_037957365.1. Lineage (NCBI taxonomy): Eukaryota > Viridiplantae > Streptophyta > Pinopsida > Cupressales > Taxaceae > Torreya > Torreya grandis. The sequence continues at coordinate 3,698,192 of JARHVA010000808.1, forward strand.
TTTCATGTTTTTTGTTAGATCAGAGAAATTTCTTGTTAGATCTGAATTAAATAAATTTATGAGTATTCTACATTCTACTGATAATCTGAAGAAAGAATCTGTGAGCAGGTTAACCAGGTGGGCAACTTTTCTGTCAGATTTTGATTTTTCAGTTAAACATATTCTAGGGAAAAAGAATTGTCTTGCAGATTTCATATCCAAAGAATTTAATTTAGGAGATTCAAAAAAATTAATTATGAGAGTAACAGTGACAGAAGTATGGGAAGAGTTTCACCAGCATATATGGAGATCTACTTCATCTGTTGCAAATCAATTGACACATGAGATGAATGTTCTCATAAGAAGATCTCATGAAGCCTCTACTAAACTAAAGAACACTCATTTGGCATGGACTACACAGTTTCAGGAACCTGATGGTGAAAAATAGTGTTATACTATAATGTTATACCATGAGGCCAATAATCCAAGGATTACTGGAATAAATAATTTTTTTTAAAATCTCATTTGTAATAATGGTTATGAATTTCTTATTCAATGGTCTACTTTTTGGCCTAGTTTTAATCTTGTTAAGATTTTTTGGGTGTCAGCTAAAATTCTAGATTATTTATTTGAATTTTTGGATCATAAAATGCCCATGAAAGGTTATAATGTTCGTATTTCCCCTGAACAAGTAACAAATATATTTATTGCATTAAGGATACCTTTTAGGGTCAAATTTGAATTATTCTCTGTTCAAAATTTTTAGGCTAGTTTGCATGCTGGCTTAGCTCCTGCTCAACCATTAGCCACAATTTGGAAATGGTTTACAATCAGTCATCAAGTTGTTTTTCCTCCTACACCTAGTGGCTAGATGTTAAGGATTCCTTTAGCACTATATATGCATCACATTGATTTTGATTCTGACAAAAATAATCACTATTCTTCCCAAAGAGAATATGAGTTTAATGATGATAATTAATGACTAGTTACAGGGTCTATTTTTAGCTATGAATGTGGGCACGTTAACCCTCTATTAATTTTTGTGGATCTCACCACTTAAAAAAGGTGGTATACTGTCGACTGTGTCAGCATATTCTTTTTCATCTTTTCTTGTTAAATGGTGTGTAGTGGGCCCATAACCTAATTTATTTTAGCATCTTGCCTTGTGTCTATTGATCTGGCATCTTTGTACCGACCATCAATCTTCCCATTCTCATCTTATAAATATGGGGAGTTATTCATGTTACAAGCATCGAATGCCTAGAGTCAAGTCTAGAGTTCTAAGTCTCGAATTGTGTTAGTGAGTCAGGAATAAGCGTATGCTCTTTACTTGCCCTTCTGTGGGCACTTGAGAATTAGAAACTTTTCCTAAGTATATTATGTCCTTAATTATTTATGTAAGCTTTATCTTTGTAAACTTTGTGGCTTGTAATAGCGATCCTACACTTAGAGAATTTAGCAACTATAATATTTCTTTAGAAGATTTTATACTTCCACTATGCATAATAATAAGGCAACAATTTCTAAAAATAACTTGTATAAGAATTTATCAAATATTTCTTTGAAATCTTTCACTTATCCCTAAAGATTCCAAAAATGTAGTGTTTTATCGATTTTATCTACTTTAGTGTACTTAGGAGGATAGAAACTGTGCATTTAGTCATTTAGGGTTGATATCCAAAATTTGTTAATAACAACACAGAAACAAATGAATAAAAATGTAAATAAATAAATATGAGTGAAGACATAAGCTCATTAAGAAACCCTAAACCATTATTGGTGAATCCATACCTCCTCCGTAGCTACTAGGTTTATTCGTGTCGATTTGCCAGACTAAAAAAATCACAATTGAGATATAATTTGCCCATGATATTTGGCTAAATTTAATAGAAACACTTTAAAACTAATCCTATAAAATATGAAAAACAAGGAAAAGTTCAAATTTAATAATCTAGTCATTTAGCTTGGTCAATAGCCTCCTCCAATGTATATGGAGAGAGAGTGTGGACCCGATATTAAAGTTTAGGAAAAAGGGCATTGGAAAATAGATGGAAAATATTATCATCATCCATGTTATGATATTGTTTGATACATGGTTATCAGAAGAAACCTGTTAAGTGTTTCATTTGTCAAGGAGATCACTATGCTAATAAATGTCTCAATAGGAAAAAAGAGTCTAAAAAGATTAATATTCTGAATAGCTATGGTATTGATGAAAATGAATATGTGTTATTATCAAAAGAAGATGAGATTCAATATGAATCAGATATATAACATATATGAGTAATTTATTAGATAATAATACTATTATAATTATATAACATTAGATCCCATAGGTAAATGGTTAGTCAAATAATATTCAATCTTTTAAACATAGTATAAACCAAAAATAATCAATAAAACCCTCATGAATCACATTCTTTTCATTCTCTTCTCTTCAAACAGGGGTCAATGTTGGTTTAAGAGATTTGATGTTGGTCTTGTAGAATCAACATCAGTCTCTATGCAATTTGTGTGCTGCTCAAAATAGAATTACGTGAAAAACAAAGGTAAAACTCAAATTTTGAATATTTTTAAACATTCATTAGAAAAACTAAAAGTTGCATATTAATATCCTTGCTTGTATGGGATGCTTGAGGTCCCAGTAGGTGTGCCAATTTTTTATCATAGGAATCTAAGAAGGGAGGTTAGTATTATGTTAGTTCAAGCAATAATACTCAAATAAACAAACTAACACTTACACTCCTAGCCTACACACTACGGAGAGCTTAGTAACAAAAACTAAATGAAATCACAATAAAAACATAAAAGATAATAACTCTTTTATCTTCCTTGGGAGATCCAAATGGCTATGTTGAATGATTTGTTTGGATTGTGCATCAATAAGTCTTTGGAAATGAAGCTTTCTTGGCTCATTCTCTCCTTGGCACCATGTCTTTGATATTGCTTTGATTAATATTTCGGTGTTATAGCACTACTTTCATGGCATTTTGGCATTATTACTCTACAATATCCAAGCTTGTCAAATATTTTTGTGTATATTAACTTTTCACCAAAATAGCTTATGGTGCAATAGCCAAGGCCTTGTATTTATAGCCTTAGGAATTAACTCTCACCCAAGGTGAGTTAAGGTTGAGTTTAGGTTTGGAATGGGTTCAAACTAAACTTAGGTGAGTTAAAACTAACTCTAGTAGAGTTAATAGTTGTCAAGTAATTGTGATTTGTAATTACTAGGCATTGATCTCAAAATTAGATATTTTAGGATATTTTCAAAGAGCTTTACAACTCATAAAGGCAATGATGAAAGACTAGGATATTTTCAATTTTGGAATTTCTGTTTTAGATATTCATTAATTTTAAATGAATAATTCAACTAGGCATTTAATCCTATTTCATTTTTTAATTAATTTTGATTAGCCTTTTAGCTATTTTAAGATTTAATTAAGTATGCAAGTGCCCCACTTATTAGGTCCATATGCCAAACTGATAGTTGTGATGCCATAAGCTGATTAGGGTATGAGAGGCTATTGTTGTATACGATAGAAAACCCCAATTAGGGATGTCTCAACATGATTCTGAACTTTGATGTATGATGCATAAGTAAATTTTAGAAGTTTAGTGATTTATAGGCCTAATTTGTAATGGTTGGTAAGAATCGGTTTTAAGTCTAGTTGAAATCCAATTGTGGCTAGTTTTAGGTGTCTACATTCCTCACCATACCCATGTAATATTAGTTGTTGGTCATTTACATGCCCTTCACCTTCTAAGACATGGTTTGACTAAATAGTATCCCACTCCCATTTATATCCTATTTATTCTTCTTGGTTATTTATCACATGCGATCCCATTCCTTAACATATCCCAAACACTATTAACCATTAGTCATTCATGTTCCCTTCACATTCATAAGTAGGTTTTTTATTTTAGTCCCATCCCTTCTCTGTTAGGGATAAATCATAAATTGATGTGAAAAATTTTCATAGAATCATAACAATAATAGATATAAACAAAGATGTATAAAGAACAAAAATACAAATGCATAACATGAAGACCAGATTTAACATGGTTCACCAAATGTGGGATTACCAAAACAAGTATCAAAATCCTAACCAAAACCAGAAAGCCAAATTTCAAAATCATTTTTTTTATCCAAAAAAAATCAACAAAGGTTTAATCAATAAAATTAGAGTCACAGACCAATGGATTATGATCTCAATGTGTATTTTTTTCATTAAATCATTAGTCATGGCACTTGTGCCTATAGGAAATTTAATAAGTTCATCCAATGACTTATTGAGGACCAATAACAAGTATTTCTAGACATGTTTTT
>JARHVA010000809.1:0-130000 GCA_037957365.1 Torreya grandis
TATATATATATATTATGAGTGTGTGTGTGTGTGTGTGTGTGTGTGTGTACATACATACATACATACATACATATATAGATATATATATATATATATATATATATATAATATATATATATATATATATATATGGTGTGTGTGTGTGTATATATGTATATATATATATATATATATATATTATATATATATATGTATGTATTTATATATGTATATGTATTTATATATATAATATATATATATATAAATACATATACATATATAAATACATACATATATATATATATATATGTATATATATATATATATGTATATATATATATATGTATGTATTTATATATATATATGTGTGTGTGTGTGTGTGTGTGTGTGTGTGTGTGTGTGTGTGTCTATATACACATACATATATATATATACATACATACATACATACATATATATATATATGTATATAAATACACATATATATATATATATATATATGTATGTATGTATGTATATATATATATATATATATATATATATATATATATATATATATATATATATGTATGTATGTATGTATGTATGTATATATATGTATGTATGTATATATATATATATATGTATGTATATATATATATATATGTATGTATATATATATATATATATATATATATATATATATTGTAACTCCCCATCCCACTATCTTATTTATATAGGGTACCAACTATAGATTCTCTCTCCCCCAGCCCTTTTATACATGTGGGCAAGCTATATCTCCTACTCCCTCACCACTATATTAGATATTGATATAGGCAGGTCCTCCCCCACCCACCATACACCTATTTATATATGGGCAAGCCATATATATATATATATATATATATATATATATATATATATATTGTAACTCCCCATCCCACTATCTTATTTATATAGGGTACCAACTATAGATTCTCTCTCCCCCAACCCTTTTATACATGTGGGCAAGCTATATCTCCTACCCCCTCACCACTATATTAGATATTGATATAGGCAGGTCCTCCCCCACCCACCATACACCTATTTATATATGGGCAAGCCATATATATATATAGGCTAACCACCTAAAATTACGAGTGATTGAATATGGTCCATATAGATAGATAGGCCATATCACATATAGGTTTTCCCAACTTCTTAAAGGTATGGTAAGAGTGACCACCCCAATTATCTATATAGGGAATTATCATTATAAATTATACTATGTGGGAATACCCACCATTAAATAAATAACTATTGGTGGACACATATAGGAAGGGAACCACCAAGTATCCAAATTACTATGATATGTGTATACACCCAAACATGTAACATAGTCACCACACCAATACTGCCACCATAGCTCTTTAGTGTAAATTTGTAGATATCTTTATACAAGTGGGATAATATAGTATGGGACCAAAAATATATGGTCTTATCCAAATAAATATGATGAACTACCTAGTACATACGATAATAAATCTCAATTGTCCCACCTTTCGTAACTACAAATGATGCTAGTAATACACATTAAACTTTCTCAGTCATTAAACATCACCACTAATAATGCTATCAAACCAAATCATAATACTCAACTTTACCTTAAGAACCCTTTGAATTTTAAAATATACATGTGAATGTTGAATACATCTATGAATACCATCACCAATAACCTACACTATCTCACCCCTAATTAGCAATTGAAAAGATCTGATACACATCCTTAAGGATGACAGTCATCTCATAAGTAGGGAACTAAAATGTATAAGTATTTGGGTTCCACCTATTTTATAGAGTGGTAATGAGGTTAATATCATATGAAATATATCTCAAGTAGGCCACATTCCCTAATCCTACCTAATCAATAACAACCCAATCATCCGCATCTAAAACTAACTTTACCAAAGTCAAATAGTGTTAGTCATGTCAGAACTCTCAAGTATGCAGATCCTTTTAAAACTAATAAATAAATAATAAAAACTCATTATTGATCACATTTTTTTATAAAAATAATAAAATATCAATAAAATAAGTACAAAATATAAAGATTCTAGTGTCAGATGCTAGCATCCATGTAAAATAGTTGTGTCAGATGTTAGCATCTATGCTAGACACATACGTTAGATGGTAACATATGAAAGTGGATAGTTGAATCACCATTATAATTTTATAATATAGGATGTAAATTCAAGCATCCAATATCCCACAAAAATTCCTAAAAAATAGGCTCAAAATGTAAATTTTCATAAACTCAAAATTACAAATAAATTGTCAATAAAATACTTACTAGTTTGGAAATATTATAGCTTGCTAAGATACTTCAGAGGATACAAAATTACAAAGTAAGAGGATATCTTCCATATGGAATTGTTATGTTCTAGACTCAAATCTCAAATTTCACAAATGTTTAAAATGCAAATGATTTCAAAATTATATACCAACCCACCTAATATACCACTTTGGCACTTCTTCAAATAACCATTTCTTGAGCCCCTGTTTATCCAAATTTGAAACTATAAGTTATGTTGGGATATAAAAAATGAGCCCTTACATATTATAATTATTTCATAAATTTTTAATAATTGTTAAAAATCATTAAAAATTTTGCTACATAGATATCTTGTGACATTCAAGATACTACCAAAAATAATGTTAAAAATTATTAGCTATAACATTACTAGAATATTACCAAATCAAATTTTATCAATCAAACTATCTATTATTCCTTTTGTGAGGAGACAACCAATAGGCATTATATTCTCTCCTCCTAAAAATATGGGGGCATCTCATATAAGGGCATGTTTATAAACACGTTCTACACAATTGAAACACACTTGACATAGTTCTCAGATTCAATGAGGGCATGCTTTAGAAGTATGTTATTCATATTTATTCAGATGTTATACTCATAACATCTTTCAGATCTAGTGGGGGAATTTCATATGGACATGCTTTCCACACATTCATATTTTCTTGATTACAATGGTGGGCATACTTTGGAATTATTTTCTCCATAAATATTCAATATTCAACATCTCTAGTTTACAATGGGGGTAGGTTTCATAAAACATGTCCTCCACATTAGAAATTATCCTGGTTTCAAATTAATTTATTCATAGTGGGGGAATTCTTTAGGATGATGTTCTACATACTTATAAAAATTTATAAATTGACAAAATCATACATAATATATGATCAATAGTCCTAGTTGTGGAAAACTCTTATACATTGTTACCATCTATTACACATAGTTTAAACATGAGTCATATCCAAGGTGCATGTATGATGAAACATGTGCCTAATATTAAAAAATTCAAATGAAATTTAAATTTCTAAAAACATCTATGTATCGATACCTCAACCTACTGATATTCTGATTGAGCATTTACAAATTATATTGAGCCTTACCTATTTACAATGCCTAGTTTTCCTTTTTAGTGTGATTGGAGGGATTAAATCATCTAGTATCATAAATTTTTGGGTGATATTTATCACATCACTCACCTTATACTAATCTATACATATACAATTTTTTTTCAATTGAGTTTGTTTGTGGGGAAATGATAATTTTGATGGCTGAAGCTATTCTAGGTTGGGGGCATGATCACCTCCCAACTCTCCTTACTCTAGGTAGAACACCATCATGGTGAAACATTATTTTACCACTTTTACTCAATTACCTAGATAGAAGACGGATGAGGTTGTAAGTCTCGTGTCTACTAATCCATTTTCTAAAAATCCAGACTTAGTTACTTCATGACATATACATAGGTGTATTGTATCCATGATTTTACATTATATTATAATTTTTAGTATTTATTAAATATAAATTATATACATTTATTTATATTTATTTTCCATATGCTTGGTTTCAGATAATTATCAAGGATACAAGATTGAAAGAACAACTCAAGTAAAACAAAGGTCTGTTATCCACACCGGGTAAGTGCAAAGAGTTGGGGGATAATTTCATTGACATTTTACGTAACATGATCATGTTAATAAATAATGTGACCATTTTATTTAGTTAATGTGATAGTTTTATTTAAATTATGACTTGATAATTACCAAGTCATAATGCAATCACGTTAATGTATAACATGATCACGTTAATAGATAATGTGATCGCTTTATTGTAAAATAAAAATGTGATCATGTTAGTATTATTTTACATATTTAAACAAATGGAATGAATGTTGGTTAATAAGTCACAAAATCATATTATTTATAACGTGACCATGTTCCTATTATTTTGCACATGAAATCATTTGGGAGTTTCACATGAAGGCAACTTTAGCTAGAAGCTTATATTTACTACTCTGAATGTTAGCTTATATTGTTACATTTAGTTTACTATACTTTAAATTTATTTTAGTAAATATAATAAATTAGGGTAAATCAACATATGATAGAATTTATCTCACATTTTCATGCCTTACGATATGGAAAATAGTTTTTCAAAATCCAATCAAGTTAGTATTTAGGCATTTTCAGGGTCTAAGTATTAAACCTAGGGATTTTAGGACATAATTTTTGGAATTGATGTCCATTTGTGGTAAAGATATAGTCATTTTTTAGGTTTTTGTGCCTTTTGGATTGATTCCTAGAATTTTTAGGAGTCTTAGCTTTGTCAAAATTGAAGTTTACAAACCACTCACTTTGAAATTGATGTAAAGTGGTGTGATTGAGGTACCATAGGTCACATTGATGACTTGAACACATAAAATTACCACTTTGTGTTAATTTCACATGTTCATCTGATCTGAGCAACAATTCAAGTGACAATTCAGGTGACGGGTCCACCCCAATTGATGATGGAACTTTCGGGAGCCATAACTTTTGCACCGTAGCTCCAATTGACTCGTCGTTTGAACCGTTGTAAAGATAATAATTAGGGGAACATCATGATATGGAATAGTGATTTTATATATGAAGTTTGACCCCCAAAAACCTAATGTAAGTTCCCTAAATTTCAATTTTAGTAGTGCAGTCTAAAAATAGTAAGTTTTTAAAAATAGTAATTCCTCAAATTATGTATTGTTGTAAATCATGGAATTCAAACCACTTAATCTCCTTAGAGATTGGTGACCTTACACATCCTCATCACACCTTCAAAACATTTATAAATTAATATGTAACCCAAAATGTAAATTGGACATCTCTTCTCAGAGATAAGCATATGTTTGGGTCTGCAAATTTGATCAATAAAACATCTCTTCTCAGAGATAGCATTATTTGAATTGTCTTGTTATTTTTTATTGGATTATATTTCAACCAAATCTTTGAAGTTTTAGATTAGTGGTATCAAAGCAGTTTGTCTTTAGAGTGTATGATCTTGAGGATAAGGTTAGATCACAAGAAGCTTGGGTGGAAAATAGAACCAACAGACTATCCACCTATTTGCTCGAAATGACTTCAAATGGCAGACAAAACTGAGACATCTGATCCTTTGAAGGAAATGGTGAATGAATCCATCCAATATTAGTAAGCATAGATGCTACAAAAATTTTCTCAAATTCTCCAACAAATCTCAATGGGAAATTTTGGCTCCTCATCTGCACCCTCACATCCTTTCAGTGCCCCAACACCCTTCAAGGTTCAGGTGAATTTTGATATCCATACATTTTAATGCAAAATCAATACTAATGTAGTGTAAAATTGGTTGGATCAATTATCTTCTTATTTTTCTATAAATAAATTCATCAATAAAGAGAAGATCACTTTTACTCTTTTGAAAGCATCATTGCCTATCAAAAATTGGTGGGAAGTGTACAAAAAGATATTCAATGCAGATGATATTGGTCTTGAGACAAAACCTACTTAGGATGATTTAATAGAAGTTGTGAAGGAAGAATACTATCCCATTGGAGCATATGATGATCTATATATAGAGTGGTAACAACTTTGCCAAGGTAAGGAACAATCTATTCAAGATTACACTGATATTTTTCATTCTCTATCTGTGAGATTAAGAATCCAAGAAAGTGAGAAACATAAGGTTCTCAAATATCATGGCAAAGTACAATGGTACATATGGGGAGAAATGGAACTCTTCAATTTGGAAACCCTTGGTGAGGTGTACAAGTTAGCAGTGAAGATTGAGTAGAAACATAGAAGAATGAATACAAAGAGTTAACCTTCAAAATGGAAAAGTGATAAAGAAGGTCAAAAACGAGGCCAAAATTGGAATCAAAAGGAAGGAAATACTAGGAAGTGGTGTGATTATAATAAATATGGAACTCACTTCAAAGAAGAATGTTGAACCATCAAGTCCCTAATTTTTTAATCACAATCCTCAACATCCACTATTCTACCTCATACAGAACCTACAGTCGAAGAGGTTGAAGAAGAGATTATAGATGTTTATCTCAAAGGAACTATTGCTTCATCATAGACCCATAAGGAGAGGCTAGATGACAAGGAAAGGTTGTTTCACTCTAAGTTATGGGTGAAAGATAAGCCTCTAAATTTCATTCTTGATAGTGGAAGTCAAAAGAATTTAATCTCCGCTAATATTTTGAAAAGCCTAAATCTATCCATGAAGCCTCACCCAAATCCATATAGTATTAGATGGTTGAGTCCAAGGAGAAACCTCCATGTCACCCACCAATGTCTTCTCTCATATGCAATAAAACCTTTCTAAGATGAGGTCTTATGTGATGTGGTCAATCTAGATATTTTTGATTTACTCTTTGGTTAGCCATTACTATATGATATACATGGCATCTATGACTCAATAACTCAAAGGATCACTCTCACTCTTGGAACATGGTGCTACAGGGTACCAAAGGTACCACCTTCTACATCTATCTCTCTGATTAGTGCCAAGAAATTTGTTCTCATGGTGGTCAAGCCACAAGAATCCAAAAGGGCTGATGTTACAAAACTAACTACAAAAATAACACAAAAATAGAATAAAATAGATACTAAGCTGAATAATTTCATGGCCTTCCACTCATAGACAGATGGTCAGACAGAAATGGTGAACAATCGGGCCCTACACAGTTCCATAAATCACAGTCAATTCCAAGTATGCATCAAGAATCAAATTGAAGTAAAACTACCAAAATTAATGAAAAATCTTGATGCAATGGGTAAAATTTCTTCTCAAGGAGGGAGGAATGATCTGGGCAACAATTCAGGTGATAATTTGGGTCATGGGTCCACCCCAATTGATGACAGAACATTTGGGAGCCATAACTTTTGCACCGTAGCTCCAATTGAATCACCATTTAAACCGTTGGAAAGATAATAATGAGGGGAACATTGTGAGATGGCATAAATATTTTATTGATGAATTTTGACCCCTAAAAACCTATTATAAGTTCCCAAAATTTTAATTTTAGTAGTGCAGTCTAAAAATAGTAAGTTTCTAAAAATAATAATTCCTCGAATTTTGTATTGTTGTAAATCATGGAATTCAAACCACTTAATATCCATCGATATTGGTGACCTTACATATCCTCCTCACACCTTTAAAACATGTATAAATGAATATATAACCCAAAATTGAAATCAGACATCTCTTCTCAAAGATAAGCATATGTTTGGGTCTGTAAATTTGATCAATAAAACATCTCTTCTCAAAGATAGCATTATTTGAATTGTCTTGTTATTATTTCTTGAATTATATTTCAACCAAAGATTTTTAGTTTTGGATCATCATCATCCCTCCCTCATTCCTGATCACTTCTTACTCATCCCTCATCAACATTAATCACTCTCTCATCATTATTCTTTCACCCTAACCACTCCCTCATTAAACCTCATTGTCCCTAGTCATCTCTAATCACTCTTTCATCATCCCTGATTACTCCCTCATTGACCTTCACTATCCTTGATCATTATTAATCACTCCCTCCTTGTTCATCATTGTCTATAAGAAATAAGGGTCACTCAACATTTTATAGAGTTGGTCTCATAGTTACATGCCTTATGACATAGAAAATAGTTTTTCAAAATCCAATCTGGTCAGTACTTAGACATTTTTAGGGTCTAAGTATTAAACCTAGGGATTTTAGTACATAATGTTTGCAAATGATGTCCATTTTTGGTAAGCATATATTCATTTTTAAGGTTTCTGTGCATTCTATATTGATTACTATCATTTATAGGAGTCCAATGTTTGTCAAAATTAAATATTTAAAACTACTAAATTTGAAGTTGATCTAAAGTGGTGTGATTAGGGTAGTGTAGATAATATTGATGACCTACACATATCAAAAAACCACTTTGTCTTAATTTAACGTGTTCATCATCCCTTCCTCATTCTTGATTATTTCTTACTCATACCTCATTACCCCAAATCACTCTCTCATCATTTCTCATTGTCCTTAATCACTCCCTCATTATCCCTCACTATCCATAGCCATTTATAATCACTCCCTTATCATCCATAATCACTCCCTCCCCATCCTTCATTATATATAATAAATATTTCCTCATCACACATCATCCATAATCTCTTCCTCATCCTTAATCACTCCCTCATTGACCTTCATTATCTTTCATCATCTCTAATCACTTGAGTTTATCATCCATAATCACTCATTCATTGATTATCACCATCCATAATCATCCCTAATTACTCCCTCCTTATCCCTTATAATCTATAATTAATATTTATTCATCCATCATCATCACTAATAATTCCCTCATTAAACCTCACTATCCCTCACCATGCCTCATCATTCCATCATTGATCCTCACCATCCCTCACTATCCCTAATTATTCCTTGATCATCTAATGTAAGTATATACTCTAAACATATCTTTGATTCCAATAATATTTTTTTTAATCCATTATCATATAAATTAACCCTTTTCTAGGACTTGTGTTGTCAATACCCATTTATGACAGTCAATTTTATTACTAAATGAATTGGATGATCTTCCAAATTTATAGTTAATTAACATAAGTAATAACACAAAATATAGACTAAATTTTATTTTATCAAATTATCTTTTTTGTGCAGTTAACTAGATGAAACTCTATTCAGTTCCACCTTTGGTAGTCTGGTTCAAAAGACAAAAATTAAACACAAATATCTTGTATTATTTCATAATTTTAAGAAGATTTGAATTAGATGAAAATTTATTTAGTGTTTCACATTCTTGTATGACTTGAATCTTGGTTAGGTTCACACATGCACTCCTTATATTTGTACTGTGTCCCAAATTTTTTATCTCTTGCATGAAAAATGATCATTTATTCATGTTATCATAAAATATGTTTTTCCAAAATGTGAAGCACTATTTCATAATGGTGTAGATGTTTATCCCATGTTTTTTAAATATTAAGATGTCATCAAGGTAGATTAAAAAAATGACATATTTAAAGTACTAAGGATTTTGTTCAACATCTCAAAATTAATGAATTCATTACATGAGTTAACATAAAAGGTATAATGGTAAATATATGGTTGACCGCATGTAAAAATTTAGACACCTCTAATGGTGAGATGTCAAAAAGGATTGCATCTTTTAAAAAAAATATTTTGTACACCAAATGACACTACTAGGTGATCCACTTCTCAAGGCCTACACTAGACCATACACTAGTGGATGGTTATGGATGATGTATAAATTTTAATTTTAATTTTTGAAAATATGCATTAGGATAATTAAATTCTTCTTACTTCCATTGGAAATAAAGTGTATTGGATCACCATTGATCTGCCTTTATTAAATAAACAATATTTTTAATTCATATAATTTTTTATTGGGGGAATTAGAAATATTTCTAGAACCGACCATATCATTGGGTTCATAATCTATTATCTACTTACCTTTTTATAATACTAGATAACTTGTATCCACTTCTTGAGATGTGCAAGTAGAGAGATAATAGTGGGACCCTCTTTATTTGATTTAATTTACAAATTAAGCACCACTTTCCAATCTTGAACTACTTATTCTAATCATTTGATAATTATTTTCCACTCTCTGGTATGATGGCTCAATCAATATACATATAAATAGAAGGGATTTAATGTAATTATTTGGATCATAAAATGTTCTCATATGGAAATAAATTAATTGGTTTTAGGAAATCACATATCTTGGTGATCTTCATGTATGTACTACCCATTTTTAGTGCTATGGTGGTTTTACTTGCTTTTCTTTTTTTTGACATATTTTTAATTGTGAATTACATAATTTCTAATAGGCCCATATTTTATCATAGGTTTTAAATATTTATGTTTCAAATTTGCCTCCACATCATTTTTATCATTATGTCTTATATTTTATGCTAAAACTCAACTCTCCACTTATAACTCTTAACATTGTTAAACCCAAACAAAATACCACCATCACGGTATTGGATGGAGTGATTAAGGATGAGGAGGGATGAGGAGGAATTGAGTAGAGATGATGAGGGAGTCAATATGGGTGGTGAGGGTCAATGAGGGAGTGATTAGAGATTATGAGTGATTGTGAGGATTAATGAGGGATGATTAGAGGTGATGAGGCATGATGAATGAGTGATTATAGATGATGAGGTATGATGAAGTAGTGATTAGGGATAATAAGGGATGGTGAGGGTCAATTAGGGATTAGGGATGATGAAGGAGTGATTATAAATGATGAGGAATGGTGAGGTTCAATAAGGGAGTGATTTGGGATAATGAGGGATGAGGAAGGAGTGATTAGGGATGATTAAGTAGTGCTTAGGGATGATGAGAGCCAATGAGGGATTGATTCGGTATGATAAAGCAATGATTAGGGATGGTGAGTGATAATGAAGGATGATGAAGGATGATGAAGTATGAGGAGGGAGTGATTAAGGATGATGAAGCAGTCATTAGGGATTGTGGGAGCCAATGAGGGAGTGATTAGGGATGATGAGGGATGCTGAGAGCTAATAAGGGAGTGATTAGGGATGATGAGGGAGTTATTAAATATGATTAGGGTCAATGAAGGAGTGATGAATGATGATGAGGGATGATGAGGGAGCAATAAATAATGATGAGGGATAGTGAGGGTCAATGAGGGAGTAATCATGGATGATGAAAGAGTGATTAGAGATGACTAATGATAATGAGGTTCAATGAGGGAGTGATTAGGGGAAATGAATAATGATGAGAGAGTTATTAAGGGTGATGAGGCATGAGTAAGAAGTGATCAAGGATGAGGGAGGGATGATAAACAAGTGAAATTAACACAAAATGGTTATTTTATGTGTGAAGGTCATTAATATGACCTATACTACCCCAATTACACCACTTTACATCAATTTCAAAGTGAGTGGTTTGAAAAATTAAATTTTGACAAACCTAAGACTCCTATAAATGTCAAGAATCAATTTGGAAGGCACAAAAACCTTAAAAATGACTATATGTTTACCGAAAATGGACATCAATTGCAAAAATTATGTTCTAAAATCCCTAGGTTTAATACTTAGACCTTGAAAATGCCTAAGTTCTAACCTGATTGGATTTTGAAAAACTATTTTCAACATCATAAGGAGTGCATCTATGAGATCAATTATATTAGATGCTGAGTGACCCTAATTTTGTATATTTACTAAAATAAATTTAAAGTATAAGTTTTATACTTAACATTTAGAGTAGTAAATATAAGCTTCTACCCAAAGTTGCCTTAATGTAAAACTCCCACATGCTTTCATGTGCAAAATAACAATAGTGAAATCTTTTTACCAATAATGTGATTGTATTACCTATTAACCAACATTCATTTCATTTTTTTAAATATGCAAAATAATAGCAACATAATCACATTTTTATTTTATAATAAATTAATTGAATTATCTATTAATGCAATTGTGTTATACATTAACATGATCATAATAGTTGAATTTTAATTTGAATTAAATTCCTATATATTTTGGCTTGGGAATGGCTTGGATTTCTAATCCAAAGGTTTGGAATATTAATGTACAAATGAGTTTTGAAAGGTATGATAATAAATAACAAAATTCAACTTTAATTGTGAAATACACTAAGGATTTCAATGTGAAAATTCAAAAACTTGATTCTGTCATGACGAGCACGCCTTCCTCTTTCCAAAAATATGAATTTTATAATTTTTGGACTAATTTAACATTTAAAACTATATTTATTTCTAACTATGCCTTTTTTAGGCCACTACATCATGTAAAAATACATGCCTATACATGTTCATGTAATTTTTATTTATTTGATCTAGGTGAAAAATAAACTATATGTAACGTAATATGCATAATTATACACACAGTCAAAAAAACATTTGATTCTCATTTTTTTTGAGGTAGTTAGGCGTGACTCACACATGACTATCCATTTCTTTTTTTATGATTTATTTACTTGTAAAATTCATAAAAAAAAGTATTCATTGAAAAAGCACAAAAAAATGTAAGCGATATGATAGAAGATTTTATACAAATTTTCCCCAAAGGGTTTTAAATAATATTAAACACTGCTAAAAAAATGGTGTGCATCATGACCATCCATCTACTATGTTTTATAAAAAAATAGGAGTTCCTCTTCAAATTTTAGATGTTTGACCTAGTTATTATTAAACATTTTTAACAAAAAATAATGTTTTGTAAACTAGAATAGAAATGCTACATGTCATGTTTTTACACCATCTTCAAATTTGGATTTTAGATATCTCAAATTATCTATATGAGTTCAAATTTTAGAAATTTTGAAAAAATCATGTCCATGGGTAGGCCACTTTTTGTTCCCTAACTTTGTGTACTTACCCCACCATGGTATGCATTTTTTTACTTTAAACTAGTAATTCCCATTTTTATTGAATTATTAGATTAAATAGAGGTAAATTTAGATACCCATTTTTGTACAAGAAAACATATTACTAGTCTTCTTGTATTAATATACCTCTTTCCTAAGAATTAGGCATCTAGTGGTGCAGTCTCTCATGGACATCTTCAGTTTCATCTTATTTCTGTTGATTTACCCACCCCATGGGTCTCTATAATATATTTGTTTATCCTTATCTAGTGTATACTAGAGACCCTTATCTATTGTGTCTATTTATTGGATGTTTTTATCCCCTATACACTTGCATCTATCCTAGACATGAGTTTCAATGTTAGTGTTCAAGATTGATACAATTATCTAATCTTATATTTTTATCTTGTTATTGTATCTTTTACATTATGAACAATTTGTTGGCTCTCTTTGTCCATCCTATGTTCAAATTTATGCAAATCAATAGTTTCTAATTCAAATTCAAAAGGTTCATATATATAAAAAGGATATTGTCTAATTAATATACCTTCCAATTTGATAAGGCAACCCTATAATAATAAAGTATTATCTATTTAAAGTTATCAAATTGCACTACAACACCATTTTAAATATCTACAGCATTAAAAAGGTAAAATATACTATTACTTGCATCACTTGTACCAAGGTTTAATAATATAAATATCCTATAGTTTTACTATTATGATTTCACAAACATGCATAAGAAGGAGAACTACATGTGAGCCTGAGGCCCTCTTAGGAGTATTAACTATGTAGGTATCACTTAGAAATAACGTGGTTGCTAGGGATATCTTGACTTACGTTAATAACCCATTTTTACCATGTTTCAAGAGGTAAAATGCAAAATAACTAAGGTATCTTACTATCTATTTATCTGGTACACATGCGAGCATAAGTTGAGACATAGAGTGATTACACAAGGGGCAGTGCAAGGCTGATCCAAATTTGAGGTCACTCTTGTATATATCTCTCACTAGAAAATATCATTGGATACAAACATAAATGTCAATGTTATTATCCTAGATCAACACAACTATCCAAAGGTCAAAAAAACCAAAACATACAATGAACAAGATCCAGATATCCAACACAACCCTATGATGACTCCTAACAACTAGAAAGATCTAGAATAAAACATTAAATAAGATATGTGCTCTTTGTACCTTAGTTACTTTGTACTTACTATATTTATTACACATACTAGATTATAAAAATTTATATTATTGACTATATTTTAGTGTTATTATTAATATTTTCATTCCTTTCAAATAAATTTATTTGCCAGGGTATTATCTTGTAAAATTCCTAAAGCACATACATTATCCATAATCACTCCCACATTCTTCAGTATTTTCTTTCCCTATTATTCTAGGTTCATCTTATTTCCTATTTTTACACAAAAACCTATCTTAAATTTTTAAAAAACTTAGCCAACAGTCTAAAATTTCTATATCTTTATTGTATCATGGTTAAATGTTCTTTGGCATTTGTAAGCCTTTCTTATCTTGTCCTCATATCAATTTTCAAAAATAAATCAAATGGATACAAATAATATCCTTCCTCCTCCTAACCTTAAAGAGGGAAATATCTCTGATCCCTCTAACCAAGGCCATGGTATCACTTATTCAAGGGGTATGGTGCCCAACCCTATAAAATTTCAAATGAGGATAATCAATCTCAAACACATAGGGTTTGTGCTTGTATAAACCTAAAGGAACAAGTCATTACCTTGACCAAGCTAATACTTGAGTTAAAAAAATAAAAATCATTCTCTAAATTCAAAGATAACTTTATTGTAAAGTCAAATTTCATATACAAAAAATCCACATTATTGTATAAATTCTGATATCTCTCAAATTTTATATTAATGTTTTAGATTTAAATAATTTCCATGGATAAGATGGCAAAGGAGAGAAAAACATGATGTATAAAATGACACAGATCATGAAGAATAAATTTTACAAGAGGATAAGCAAAAATAACCACCATCAATAGAAGAGAGGATAGTTAGAGATTTAGAAGGATGGAACGAATAAATCAAGGTTGATGTTTGAGATTATCATGGAATTTTAAAACCATAGGATTTGATATATTAGATAAACATCATGGATAAGTTCTTTGAGTTGATAACCATGAGGGACGATAAGAAGGTAAAGTTTGCATGCATGAAATCAAAGGTTCAAGAAATGATTTGGTGGGATCACTAGCAGAAAGAAAAACATATAAAAGGTAAAGAGAAGATAAATTAGTGAAAAAAAGATGGAGAATAAACTAAGGGATAAATTTCTTCATATGGATTATGCACAAACCCTTTGCATAATATTTTAAAATTTGAGATAGAAAGATCATAGTATACAAGAGTATACAAACAAGTTTTACATGTTTTCCATATATGTGGAGAATGATCAAACAGAAGAATAGATGGATAAAAGGTGTATAAATGGTTTGAAGTTTTCTATTAAAGATGAATTAATACTTTATATAAAGGAATCTTATCAATTAGCTTTGAAGGTAGAAGAAAAACAAAATAGACAAAATTTCAAAAAAATATCTACTGGGCCAAAAAGAGGACAATATCCTCCAATAAGGAGAGGAGGTGGATTTAATAAAAATAGAGGTGGGTGTATTACCACTAGAATATAATCATCATGTGGTCTAGAAAGACAATAAGATAAAATACAAGGTTTTGAAAACTAGCAAAGAGGAAGATGATTTAAGAGAGGAAAAAAGCCATGGTGGTGGTAGAGGATGGTTTTCAAATCAATGCAAGTCTTATGTTTTTTATAAATGTTGATAATAAGGCCATAGATAATTTTAGTGTCCACACTACCAATAGAAAACAATGAGGCAAAATGATCTCCCAAGAGTGAATTTAGTTGAAGCTAAAATAGAAGAGCAAAATACTAAAGTTACACAAGCAAATATTGGATAAAATGTCATGATGAGAAGAACAATGATTGATCAAAGGAAAGAACATGTGAAAAATAAATAATTTTTTTATGCATGGATGAAAATAAATATCTTTTGAATAAGGTGTACTTTAGGAAGTAAGATACACAGTAATTCTAGATGGTGGTAATTGTGAAAATATGGTTTCTAAAAATATGATTTAGAAACTAGGTTTATCGTGTGAAAAGAATCTTAATCCTTATTGGATTTCATAGATTAATAAGGGGAATGAATTTACAGTAGTAAAAGGTATTTGATCATGTTTTCAATAGGTAAAACTTACAAGTATGAAATATGGTGTGATGGTATACCAATGGATGCATACCATGTATTATTAGGAATGACACTGTAATTTTATAAAAAAATAGTTCATGATAGATAAAATAACATGTATAGTTTATATAAAGGTGTTATTAAGGTATATTTATTACCTCTTAAATAAGGACAAGCTGAAAGCATGCTGACTGCAAAAGAATTTATCAAAGATATGAAGATCACGTGTTGTTATTCATTAGTAGCGAAGAATGAAGACATAGAAGTGGAGCAAATACCAATAGAAGTAGTAATGTTGAAAGAAGATGTAGATTATATATCTAATGAGTTACCATATGGTTTACAACCAAAGAGATATATTCAACATCATATTGATTTGATTCTAGGATCAACTCTACCCAATCAAGCAGCTTATAGGATGAGTCCAATAAAAAATATAAAATTAAATAAGTAGGTCACTAAATTAGTGACAAATGATGTAGTAAGGGAGAGCATGAGTCCATGTGTAACACCAATGTTTATAACTCCAAAGAAAGATGTAGGATGGAGGATGTGTGTTGATAATAAATAAATCAATAAAATTACAACTTAGTATAGTTTTGTTATACCTCATTTAGATGACATGATGGATGTTCTTGTAGGAGCAAAGTATTTTACCAAGATTAATCTAGTTACTATAAAATTCTAATTTATGAAGGAGATGAATGGAAAACAACACTCAAGATTAGAGATGGTTTATATGAGTAGATGTTGATGCCATTTGGGTCATCTAATACACCTAACACATTTATGAGGGTGATGAACATAGTGCTATGAAAATACAATGGTAAGTTTGTGGTAATTTATTTTGATGATATTTTAATATTTAGTAAGATTAAATAAGAGAACCTACAATATTTGATAATGGTATTATATTTTTTAATAAAGGAGAATCTCTATGTAAATTTGAAGAAGTGTAGGTTAATGAAGAATAGTTTGGTATTCTCGAGATTTTTAGTTTCAACAAATTGTCCTATTCTAAAGAGCATCATAGAGGTAAGAAGTTTTCATGGTTCAACGACTTTTTACAAAAATTTCATTAATTTTTTTAGTATTCTTGTTGCACCAATAAAAAATTATATAAGAGGAAAATAATTTGCATGGACTAGGGCAACAATAAAAAGCTTTGAGTTGTTGAAGAATAAAATTTTAGAAAAGTCTATTTTAACATTACAATATTTTATTAAAGTGTTTGAGTTTGATTGTGATGCTTCATTTATGGAAATTGGTGTCATGTTGAGTCAAGAAGGGAAGCCAATAACATATTTTAGTGTGATATTGAATGAGGCAAGAACAAATTATTCTACATATGATGTTGAATTTTATGCCACTGTACAAGTATTAAGACATTGAATACATTACTTGGCACCTAAGGAGTGTATCCTATTTAATGATCATGAGGATTTGAAGTATGTGAACACTCAAAAAAAATTTAATAGTAGGCATGAAAATTGGAAGTCTTTCTTTCGGGTTACACTTTTGTGTTGAAGGGAAAATTAGGAAAATAGAATCAGGAAGTTGATGCTTTGAGCAGAAGAGTAGTGTTGATAAATATTATGATGAGTGAAGTAGTTAAATTCTAATTTATTAAATAAGTATATGATATTAATCCAAATTTTGGAAAGATAGTTGAGCAATGTAGGAACCCATTGATAGGTGATACAAGTAATGTGTATGAAGAGTATATTATGTAGGATGGTTAACTCTTCAAAGGGAAACAATTATGTATTTCATTTGGGTCTCTAAGAGACAATATTATAATAGAATTACATAGTGGTGGTTTGGTTGGACATTTTAGTAAGACAAAGATAATAGTTTTGGTGGAGGAAAAATAATTTTTACCAAAGATTCAAAGAGATGTGACAAGATTTGTTTCAATATGCAAGATTTGTCAAGTGGAAAATGACATGCACAAAATATAGGGTTGTACATGCCATTATCAGTTGTAATAGGCTCATGGATAGATTTGAGTATGAATTTTGTGCTAGGGTTTAAAAACACACAGAGAGGTAATGTTTCAAATTTTATTTATGCAAAAGAAATTTCTAAGATGATTCACTATATTCCATGTAAGAAAACCAATGATGTCATTAAAGTTGCATAACTATTTTTGAAGGATATTGTGAGATTGCATGGTGTTCCAAAAACCATTATATCAGATAGGGAAATGAAATTTCTAAGTCATTTTCAATGGAATTTATGGAGGAAGATGGGGACTAATATACAATTTAGTAGTGCCTTCCATCCCCAAATAGATGGATAGACAAAAGTTATAAATATTATCTTGAGATATTTGTTGAGATGCATAGTTGGAGAGAAGCCCAAACAATGGGACTTGGATTTACCGCAAGCTAAGTTTGAATATAATAGTATAGTAAATGGATGAATAGGTAAATAAACATTTTAGATTATTTATGGGATAAATCCTATGAGTGTGTTAAATTTGGTGCAATACCAATTGCATAATGAGTTAGTGATGATGTAAAAGCATTTGTAGAATATATACAACATTTACAAGAAGAATTAAGAAGAAAGTTGTAGGAAAGTAATGAGAAGTATAAATAAACAATAGATATTAGAATAAGGTCAAAAATATTTGAATAAGAATATTTAGTGATGATTTACTTAAGGAAACATATTTTTTTGAAAGGCACATATAACAAGTTGAAGTACAATAAAATTGAACCATGTAGAATTATGAAGAAAATGAATGACAATGCTTATGAGGTAATTTTACCATAGAATTTTGATATCTCTCTAATACTTAATGTCTCATATTTATATTATTTCTATGGAGAATATGGATAAGGTGAAGAAGATGAAGTAGATTGGAAGCAACAGGTGCCAAAGAAGAAGAAAGAAAAGATAGTAAACACAAGGAAAGGAAGTTATGATAAGTATTTAGTATAGTGGGAAGGATTTTAGTGGGAATAAAACACTTGGATTATAGAATGGTAATTGCATAATATTTATAAGAATAAACTGGATAATTATAATTAGAGCAACTTGTAGGAGCTGAATTATTTTCAACTAGATGAGAATGATGTAGAAAAAGAGGCCAAACTTATAGAGTCCATCAATATTGATCTATAGCTCCATTTGAGCCCATATTCATGCCATAATGAATGGATCAAAAATTTAAATTCTTCCATAACCTGCCCTTCTTATTATGTGATGTTTTTGATATTTTTAGGAGGCCAAATGTGACCATCTGAGGGTCTAAAATTGTTGTTTAATTTTATTTGGGTTTTTTTCTAAATTTATAAGTTATCTATTTTTATAAATATACTTGAACTTCAGTTTAAATTCATATGATAGGTTAATTTTAGACTTTAGTTTATTTTTGAAGATTTTTAGATCTACATGTACTTGCATGCAAAAGTTATTAAAAATAACAGGTTGATTTTTATTTATTTTTGGAGTTCTTAATTTTGCATGTCAACTCCAATTTTGAGTTGAACCTTTATGCATGGTTTTTAATTATTTAAATATTTTAATATGAATCAATACTAGTTATTGTTCATAATCATGGATTATTGGATTTCTGTTTGTCCTGATAGTTTTTGGTTCATTAAAAAATCAATATTGGAAGACAAAACCAAAGTCACCTAATGACAATGATTCTACAAGTGAAAAAAAGCCTACCAAGAGTTCAAGTAAGATACTAAGGGAGATTCTTAGAAATAATGTGATCAAATTACCTCCTATGCATCCTATATGAAAATCCAAATATGATTTTGTATATCATATAATGCATGGTCACCATACCAATTATTATTTTGCATTGAAACAAAAGGTACAAAACATAAATTCTCCCATAGAAAAGATGTGAAATGAACAAAAATGACTACCAAAAGATCCTCCAAAATAAAAGGAGAAACCTTTACCAAATCCACCTTAAGATTCAAATGATACATCATTACATGTAGATAATCCTTCACATGGTGTTCAAGTTTCTAATGTTCATAATTCTCCAAAATATATACCAAATATCCAAAAAAAATTGCAGAAGTAAGAAATTTTGAAAGAGCAATACCAAATGGTAATGTTACCAAATAATCAAAATACATTTTTTATATTGTGAAAGAGAAGATGTGATGTTTTCTTAGTTTATTTCCCACATGTGTCCAATGATGGAAACAAACAAGAAATGTCCATTTCCAAGGATGAATATCCAACATATGATGTCATTGGTTTTTCATACATAGATACTCAAATTATCAAACCATTTATTCAAAAGTTGTTTATTCAAAACAAAAAACCATCAGTCTTGATGTTATTCTCCAATACTAGTTATATATTTGATTCTAATGATATTACACATTGAAGTGACCATTATAGTCCTTGATGTCATCACAATGGTTCTATGTGCTTCAATGATACATTTACCTAGACATATTCCCATCTATATGTTACATGGTTACATTCACAAATTATACAATTGTATTATCCTTTTCAATTGAGGTAACTAGCATTTTCTATTTTTCACTCACCTAAAAGGGGGGGAATATTAGTGGGGGCATGTCATAGAGGCATGTTCTCCACACATGGCACAATTTGTAGATTCAATGGGAGCATACTTTGGAAGCATGTTATCCACACTCATTCAGTATATAGCACTTACATCAATTTTTTGATTCAGTGGAAGAATGCCATATGGGCATGGCTTCTACACAATCACAATTCCCAAATATAGTGGGGGCATGTTTTGAAAGCATGTTGTCCACACCTATTCAGTATTTAATATTCCTAATTTATAGTGGGGGCATGTTTTCAAATCATGTTCTCCACATTGGTACTTATATCAATTTTTAGATTTTTTCATATATAGATTTTTTCATATATGGTGGGGGCAAGCTTTGGAAGCATATTATACACACTTACATAGTTATCTAAATTGGACAAAACACACAGTTATATGGTTTAAAGTCATAGTCATGGAATAATTCTGTATATTGGTATCATTTTTATACACAATTATAGCATGAGATGTATCTAAGGTGCATATGTTATGCAACATGTGCCCAATTTTTTAAAATACAAATTAGTTTGATATTCCAAAACTCTTTTATGAACTATTACCATATCATAGATTATTTTGTACTAATACCCCATAGACATTTATGAAATTTATTGAGCCAATCTACTAAACTAGTTATTCAATTTTTGGTATGGTTGAGATGAGTAAATCACTAAATCTTTCTAAGTTTTCAAGTTGGACTTGATCATCTAGCCTCACTAGGTTATAAGTATCATTGGGTTCCATGATTAAGATAATCTCAATTTCCATATGGAAATTCACCTTTTGATCCAAATTTTGAGGAATGTGCCTTCTACTCTCTCTCTCTCTCTCTCTCTCTCTCTCTCTCTCTCTCTCTCTCTCTCTCTCTCTCTCTCTCTCTCTCTCTCTCTCTCTCTCTCTCTCTCTCTCTCTCTCTGTGTGTGTGTGTGTGTGTGTGTGTGTGTGTGTGTGAATATATGCTCTTTCAAGATTTATCTATATTTGTCCTATTCTCAATTTTAGATCTTTGCATCGATACATATTTTTAAAATAACTTCTTGATAGGTAAGATAGCTATGTCGACACATATGTGTACTCCTAAATATTGATATTTTGATTTCAATCTATTTCAAGTACTTTCAATCCCATACTATATACACTTATTTTATAATATAACATGTTCTTAGTTTTAGGTCAGTCATGAGTAAAGCCCATAAGCCAACATGTAGAGGATAAGTAAAGTAGTCTTAGTCCCTCTTCTATATTATTGGATATGTAGGAAACACTATCTGATAGTAGGGTCTTTGGGGTTAGCTCGACACTATGTGCTTACTAACCCATTTTCCCCTAGAGTCACTATGGAGATAAAGAACTAGGGTTTTTGTATTTCCAAAGGAGTGACAGTTCATGACCCATTTATGAATGTACCAAATTAAATATGAAGTAAAATACATAAGCATCTAGGTGGTTTCATCCTTTCCCAATAGGTATTCCATACTAGACACATCGAATCTAGACAATAGTGTCAATTAAACCATTCCAAGTAGACATTATTATCTAGAGCTCTAGAAGTGTTAGATCTAGAATTTGATGATTGTTCCATAATCTCCTTCTAGCATGTGTGTGTGTGTGTGTGTGTGTGTGTGTGTGTGTGTGTGTGTATGTATATATATATATATATATATATATATATATATATATATATATATACACACATATATATATACACATATATATATATATACATATACATACACACATATATATATACACATATATATATATATATATACATATACATACACACATATATATATACACATATATATATATACATATACATACACACACACACACATATATATATATATATCAGAACAAGCTAAGTACATTACTTCTTTATCATTTCTATATTTAACATAGTTAAACTTTTCATACTTAAACTATCTCAGCATAATAAATTCATGTATGTGTACATATGATTTTAACATTTAAATGACATCCTATGGATCTGATTATATTTATATATATCCATTTAGTCCAAACCTATGATTAATGATAAGATGACCTTCGATTTATATTTCAAGGTTAAACATTAACATATTTCAATAAGATTATTTTTCATTGAATTTTATTTACATTTTTAATTTCCTGTTATGCTAGGAGGCATTCTACAATGGGAGAGGGGGAAGGAGAGAGCTTTATGTCGTGCCTGTGTAAGGAAAATTGGCCAACATCTTCTTTAAATATAAATTTATTTTTATAAAATAAAGAAAATTAAAACTGACATAATGTTTAAAAATTTAAATTATATAGTAGATAAAAAGCATAGAAGAGGAAAAATGCAGCAATAGAGAGAGCACAATAGCAAAGAGAGCACAACAACAAGGGGAACACAGCAACTAAAAATCATAGAGAATCTTGAAAGGTATTTCTGACTCATTAATATCATTGCTATTTATTATAATTATATAGTAGTTGAATTATTATTATGTCCTGAGTACAACATTCGTTGGATGAAATCTATAATTAATTAAAACCAATTAAATGATTATTTAAGGCCTAATTTAACATTCCTCTTCATCTCTAATTATTAACTCTCACCAACTGAGTTTGTTAATTCATCTAAAAATGATTGATTCATTTAAACTATCATACAGTGATTCTAATGAATCAGATAAATTATCATCTAAAAATGGCCGATTCATCTAAAAATGGCTGATTCATTTAAACTATAATATTATCATATAGTTTATTAGTCTAAAATTGAGGAATTATATTTGTTGTGATACCTATCTATTAGCATGTTAAATAAAAAAGTGTCGATTCATCACTAATTATTATGTTATTTGATTCATTAACTCTCACTAATTGATTTTGCTCTTGTCTCACTTATAAAGTCTCTAATTGAGTTTGCCAATTCAGTGTGAGAGTTTATCAGCAAGCCCCCAGATAAATTCCTACAAAATTTATATAATATAATTGGTCAATTGAATATTCTACATAATTATAAATAAATAATAACTATAAAATATTCCACATTTAATAGGTTAAGTTTAATATGAATATAAATTAATAAGGCTATAAAATATATATAGAAATACCTTAATACAATATCCAATTAACCAATATAAGTTATATCGGTATGATATTAAGATATAGTATTAGATTAAGATTTAATATGAGTTAATCTATGTAATGTCCCATTTTTGATAAAATCCTACAAGTGACCAATTAGCTCATTTCCTATATTTTTGGTGAGTTAATGTGGATAGTTAGGAAATATTTATTTAATATTTTATGGTCCACCATAATTCATGTTTTGAAAATGGGCTATTAAATATTATTATTTTGGAAAAAGTAGGATCTAAAGGAGATTTTGGGAAGTTGCTAAATTATGGAAATGGGTTACTTTTCTAAATAATGTCATCCTCCCCAAATCAAGGATTTTGGAACCTATCTTGATCCCTCTTGTTTATTAATATATTATGTTCTCATTTTCAAGGGAAATTTTGCTATTACAAACATTTTCTATAGATTGTTACACTTGTGCTTTAACAACAAGATTCGAGGATGAAAACCCTTGGGTTCTTGGTGATCAGTGGATAGAAACCCATTGGTTTCTAGATATCATAAAATTAAAAATATTTTATTTCATGAGGGTTATCTCATTTAGAGATTGCATAAGTGCTTCACAGATTTTCAATTTCCCATATTCAGTTGGTGTGTAAGTTTGCATGTTTTAGAGCGTGTAGTTTGAATAGATTCTAGTGTGGTGAGTCTAGAATTGTTTTAATTTTTTATTGATGATATTATTACCATAAAACATCCCATATTATCTGTAATTTCATCATAATTATTAATAATATAAGTGTTATTTCATAATTTGACATTTCTATGACTTTCGGTGAAATCAGGCAAATTAAAAATGCTAGTTTGGTATATAGATTTGTGTTTGTGATTAAATATGGGAAATTTATGATGTATAATATCATGAGTCTATATCATTTGAAATATTTTGAGTCTAATTATTTTCTTCATTTTCATTTTTTTTAAATTACCATTTTTAGGATCAATCAATGTTGGAAAAATTGAAGTGGTTTAAAAGTTGAAATAAAATACATTTTTAGCTTGAATATTATTTTCATGTAATTTTGTGAGGGACATTATAGTGGTATCATAATGCACATATTGAAAACCTATGGGGATATTTCACATCTTGATGTAATATCAAATGCATGCAAGTGGAATTAGTGAAAGAGAATCAACATACATCCAAAGAGAAAAAAAAAAGGGTCAGCTACCTTGAATCTAAGAGGAAAGCATGGGCAGTGGAGAGAAGGGAATTCCCTTTGATGAAATCAATTATCTACATGAGACAATCAACAAAGGTCAGAAGGATCTAGAGAAACAATTCAAGGAACCTTAAAGGAATCCATGTCAAAATTAATCTGAGCTATCTAGGGGATTACCCGAATAAAGCAAATGAGAGAGAAAGAAGTTCATTAGAAAATGAGTGGGTTTCAATCACCCAACCTTCAAAAAACGTTTGGGATAAATTCCTATGGAGGGAGGAAGAATCACTTAATGAAAATGAAATTGTGCAGAGGCATCCAAGTAATGATTATGCATTCTTAAATGCAAGGTATGGAGAGCTCAATTATGAAGTAAAACAAGCCTCTATTTCAAGGTTTTTTTTGAATTGGAAAGGAGAAAGAGTATTAGGGGAGGTTGAGGCAATCAACAAGATAGACCACATATATATATTCAAAAAAGGTTGGGAAAAATAAATCTCCCTATGTTTGATGGGTCAAACAACTCTATAACAAGGTCCTGGTTACAAAATTTGGATACGTACTTCTCATTAAATCTAATGCTTAAGGATGAGGCAATTAAATTTGATACACTTCACTTGGAGGGAGTGGCACATGAATGGTGGTACCATAGAATAGTCACCCAAGGGTATACTTCTATTACTACCATATAAGAATTCAGCCAAAGGCTAACTGAAAGATTTGATAGAAAGGACCCTGAGATACATTTTAGAGAGTTATTTCAACTCAAACAGAGGGGTAATGTGGATGAATATGTTTTTAACTTTTAAAATTTATCTATCATGATAACTAACATATCAGAGAGGAGGCTCAACTTTATTTTCATAGAAAGATTATCTAAGCCTCTCAAGGGTCTTATGAAGGGATTCAACCCTTCGAATTTAGAAGAAGCTATCAAGAAGTCTTTTGCTCTAGAGACTACTATAACTCAACAAAATTCTTATTCAAATCCTTTTCCTTGGCTAAAGGGAACTTTTAAAATAGGTCTATGGCTGCCCCAACACAAAAAGATGCACCTCCAAATGTGAATAATGAGATGGATGATGAAACCAAGAATGAGCTTAGGAAGAATAAAATTTGTTTCTCGTACAAGGATACATGGACTCTGAGACATATATGTCTTGGGAAAGGGAAAATGAATTATATTGAGGTTGTTTCAGATCTAGAATCAGATTCAGAAGCATCTGAATAGTTTCATGATCCAGAAGATCCTTACCCTAAAGAAAAGGAGAAAGAATAAGATAATGGGGGCACTCTTGCATCCCTCTCAGGAGCACATAGATACTATCCTTTCAAATTTGAAGGAGAGATTGTTGGACAAAGAGTGATCGTACTGATTCATAGTGGGGCTAACCAAAATTTCATTGATGAAGGATTAGCAAAGAGGAGACATAAATCCAAAGAGTTTGAAAGCTTCAATGTCACTATGGTTGATGGGTAAAATATACCATGAAAGAAGAAGATTCAAAATCTTGGCCTCGCCATCGAAGACCATAAGGTTCAAGATGATTTTTATGTTGTTGGATTAGGAGATATTGACATGGTTTTGGGTGTATAGTGGCTCCATTATTTGGGATACTACTCAACAAATCATCAAACTATGGAAATCAAATTCAGATCTGAAAGAAAGGAGGTGATTCTAAAAGGAATCATAAACATATCTCTGTAAGTGGTCACATCTATAAGGATGGAAAGTATTTTTCCAAATAATCGAGTTTCATGGGATGCGAGTTATTTAGTGACTACACAGGATCCCTCAAGGGGTACGAATGACTCAATGCATGTTGATATAAGATTTTTTTGGATAAACATAGTGTGGTTTTCAATGATATGCCTCCAGGACAACCTCTTGAGAGAGGATTTCAACATATCATGAAATTGGAATTAGGGTCAAGGCTTGTCATGACTACTCCATACTACCATCCTAGAATGTACAAAGAGGAGATTAAAAAGGTAATAAAAGAACTTCTGGATATAGGTTACATTAGACTAAGTTCTAGTCCCTTTGCATCTTCTATGGTGTTATTGAAGAAGAAAGATAGTACTATGTAGATGTGCATAAATTATAAAGCCCTGAATAAGAAGACTATTAAGAATAGATACCCAATTCCCAAGATAGATGAGTTAATTGATGAACTACATGGTGTTGTATATTTCTCAAAGATTGATCTAAGATTTGGGTATCATCAAATACACATGAGAGAAGAAGATAATTAGAAGACTACTTTTGAATGTCACTATGGACATTTTGAGTTCTTAGTTATTCCATTTGGACTCAACAGTACACTAGCCACATTCCAATCTTACATAAATAAGGTGTTTGTTAAGTATTTGAGCAAATTTATTCTAGTCTTCTTTATGATATTCTGATTTATAGCAAAGGTTGGGATGAACATCTTAAGCATTTGGATAGAGTTTTAAGTATTCTTGAAGAGCAATCTTTCTATGCTAAATTATCCAAATGTGAATTTGGGTTGACTAAGATCCTATACTTGGGTCATGTGATTAGTTTAAAAGGGGTTCAAGTGGATCAATAAAATATCCAATCCATTTTAGATTGGCCTCTTTTGACAAATTTAACACATCTTAGAGGCTTCTTTGGATTGTGTAGTTATTACAGAAGGTTTGTTAGGGGGTTTTCTTAGCTTGGAGCTCCTCTTTCCTATTTGACAATGAAGGGAGCCTTTGAATGGATAGAACAAGCACAAATTGATTTTTAAAATCTCAAAAGGGTACTAAGTTCATGTCCAGTTCTAGCTATTCTATATTTTTCACTCCCTTTTGTAATAGAGTATGATGTTTTAAGTGTTGGAAGTAGAGCTATCTTATCCCAGAGAGGACATCCCATAGCTTTTGAAAGTAGAAAACTATAAAGATATGAGAGAGGGTTGCCTATCTATGATAAATAAATGTTGGTTGTAATGCATGCTCTAAAGAAATTTAGATAATATCTAGTATGTAGAAAGTTTGTTGTCAAAACAAATCATAACAATTTGAAATTCTTCCTAAACCAAAAAAATTTGAATGATCGACAATTAAAGTGGGTAACTGAGATACAATCATATAAATTTGAAATTGAATATGTTAAGGATAAGAAGAATGTGGTAGCTAATCCCCTCTCTATAATGCACACTCTTTGTAGCATTTCCACTATTTTTGTAAATTTGAAAGTTTTTATTCGGGCCAAGTATGCTAAGAATACATTTGCTTCTAACATTTTAGATGGATTGAAAAAATATGATAGGTAAAAAATGGAAGATGGGTTGATTTTGTTCAAAAATAGAGCATCATTATTTTAGAATCAAAGATGAAGAAGAAGATAATAGAAGTATTTCATGATGCACCATTAGCAGGATATCTGGGCTTCTTCAAAACCTATAGAGAGATTATCTTGGAAGGGTCTCAAAAGGGATGTTATTATGCATATCAAAGAGTGTAATACCTGCCAATAGAATAAAGGGGGGCAAGAGTTTCTTATGGGGTTGCTACAATGACTTCCCATTCCTGAGAAAAAATGGGAGCATATTTCCATGAACTTCATCTCTAGGTTTCCCTAGGTATAAATAAAATATTGCTTATATGTCATAGTAGATAGGTTGAATAAATATGCACATTTGTTTGATATCACTACTGATTTCAAAAAACCTAAAGTTTTTGGTTTGTTTTTCAAATAAATATTTAGATTACATGGGTTACCCAAGAACATTATCAATGATAGAAATAGTAGATTTCTTAGTGCATTTTGGCAGGAGTTATTCCATTTGACAGGCACCAAACTTACTCTAAGCACTAGTTACCATTCACAAAAAGATGAAAAGATAGAAATTATGAACAAGTGGGTGGAAGGATACCTGAGGGATTATGTCTCAAGTCAACAAAAAACTTGGATCAAGTGGCTTCACCTAGGAGAATACTGCTACAACACAACTTATCACATGTCTATTGGTATGTCTCCATTTAAAGCATTGTATGGTTATGATGCATTAACCTTTGTTAATCTAATACTTTCAGATAGTAGAGTAACTATAGCCAGTGACTTGGTCAATCAAAGTTAGGACATTTTGAGATCTCTAAAGCAAAAAATATAGAATGCAAAAAACCAAGAGAAGATATATGTAAATAGAAATAGAACTGAAAGGATATTTGAAATGGGTGATATGGTGTACTTAAGATTGCATCCACATAAGTAGTTTTCTATCAAATTAAGTGGGAAGGAAAAATTGAAGCCCAAATTCTATGGTCCATACCAAATCATCAGAAAGATAGATGAAGTAGCTTATGAATTGAAACTCCATGAAAATTGTAAGTTCATAATCTATTGCATGTTTTTTGTTTGAAGAAACCAGTGTGTATGCATATAGTTCCTTCTAGTAATTTACCCCCACTAGATGATGAAGGGAAATTAAATTTGGTTCTAGAAGTTGTGCTTGATACCATGGTGAGGAAGCTAAGAAATAAGAGCCTAACAGAATATCTTATCTAATAGAAAGACCTTCCAGTTAAATATGCCACTTGGGAAGGTCCAAAATTTTTGGAACATCCAGATTTATATTGCTTAGGGACAAGCAATTTTGGGAAGGGGGTACTTGTAATGTCCCATTTTGGATAAAATCCTAAAAGTGTCCAATTAGCTCATTTCCTATATTTTTGGTGAAATAATGTGAATATTTAGGAAATATTTATTTAATATTTTATGGTCCACCATAATTCATGTTTTGAAAATGGGCTATTAAATATAATTATTTTGTTGCATAAGTGGGTCATGGTTTTCTAGGTGGAGTTAATGTTGTGTTTATAAGAAATTTTTCAAAATGGAGTATGGATTTTTTGATGGAGTTAATGAGGAGTGGCTAAGAAAACTTTCTATTTCATAATTGGGTCAAGTTTGGGAAAGTTGGAAGTGGAGACAAAGAAGGAAAAAGTAGGATCTAAAGGAGATTTTGGGAAATTGATAAATTATGGAAATGGGTTGCTTTTCTAACTAATGTCATCTTCCCCAGATCAAATATTTTGGAACCTATATTGAGCCATATTGTTTATTAATATGATATGCTTTAATTTTGAAGGGATATTTTACCATTACAACCAATTTCTATAGATTGTTGCACTTGTGCTTCAACAAGAGGATTCGAGGATGAAACCCCTTGGGTTCTTGGTGATCAGTGGACAAAAACCCATTTGTTTATGGATATAAAAAGATAAAAATCCTTTTATTTCATGAGTTTGATCTCATTCAAAGGTTGAATTAGAGCTTCATAGATTTCCAATTTCCCACATTCAGTTGGTGTAGATGTTTGCATGTTTTAGAGTGTGTAGTTTGAATAAATTCTAGTTTGGTGAGTACAACATTATTTTATTTGTTTATCTATGTAATTATTACCATAAAACATCCCTTATTTTCTTTAATTTCATCATATATATCAGAAATATAAGTGGTATTTCATAATTTGGCATTTCTATGGCTTTCAATGAAATCAGGTAAATTGAAAATACTAGTTTGGTATACAAATTTGTGTTTGTAGTTAAATCTATAAAATTTATGATGTATAAAAACATGAGGATGTACCACTAATTATATTTAATGTTATTTATCAATATTTTTAGTATATGTAAGTTTATCATTTGCATTGTATTAAAATTATCATTTTTTGGATCAATCGGTGTAGGAAAATTTTGGGTGGTTTGAAAGTTGAAATAAAATACATTTTCGGTTTGAATATTATTTACATGTAATTTTTGGAGGGACATGACAATCTATATGTGTTATGATAATATATAAATCAAAATAATCATATTATATAGGCTTAATATAATATGCTTAACTGTTATATAGCTAATCTATTATTATAATTATTATTAAATAAGTTATAATTATTAATTATTCTAACTAAATAAAAAAATATTTGATATATAGAATATATAATTATAATAATCATATGATAAATCGACAAATATTTATAATCAAGGTTTTAAATATTCATTATAGATTAAAATCTTGCTAAGAATAGTTATAATCTAATATTTATTTATTTATTTAAAATATTCATAATTATTTATGTTATCAATCATCAAGCAATATATGTTTTATGCAATATCTATATTTTTTAGTGTAACTAACAAATTTTTATACATCATTAATTTTAGGCATGTCAAAAGTTTGTGTAATATACATGTCTTTTAAATACAAGACAACTTACATAGGTGGATATGGAACGTGATTATGAAAAGCTACTAAATTGTGTAGATTGACATATAATGTGTAGAGAGGGTGCTTGCCTATGTAAGAAAAGAGGAAAAATGGTTTGTAGGTATGATTTTCAGTCATATGAATAGTTTTGTAAAAATTATACATAATATTTGTAAAAGAACTAATAATTGAGTTATTATTTCTTTTAGGTATGGTGCACCATGGCCATTGAATCTTAATAGATCAAAAGTATATGAAGACTTAGACATATGATATAAAAATTTTGAGCCTACAATAAATGATGATAGAGTCAATACACACAATTAATAAATATTATAGCTATGGAGAGCAAATGTAGACTGATGACCTATTTTGTCCAAACACATTGTGGTGAAATACATTACTAAGTGGTCAAAGACTTCTAACTAAGACAATTATTAAAAAAGACATTGGGGTGCAAGAAACGCGTCACATTTTATTGGATCTTTTTTTAGTAAAGATTAGTAGAGTATTTTTTGAACTTGAATGTTTCACATCAGGTGCTCAAACCTGTAGACAAAAATGAAGAAGATGATCATGAAGATCACACAATGTCTTTCATTGATGGATACAAAAATAGGACTTTTTCCATGTAAAGGACATCACTTATTGGAGTAGTGAGATCTTGGACATATAATCCAAGGCAAAAAAAAAAAGACAAAAAATGGGAGACAAGAAGTATTGTAGCCATAATGAGAGTATTTCCAAGGTTTTCCTTCATCCCTGCTCATGGATCAAATAAATGGATTGATTTTTTTTGTCAAAGTTATAACTTTACAATCCATTTCATGAAATCCAAAGAGATATTGGAATTGATGATGAAGAAATAATATCATATCAAGATTCATTCAATTATAATGGAGCACTCTCAGGTTTGTAGATTATAACTATGATATATCCAAATCTCCAACCAAAATAATAGATATACCACCAAAACTCATGTTTTCATTTTCATGAAATGCTTGATGAAATCTAGAGTCTATGTTTTGTAGCAAATTTTGTCCAATGAAGCTCATTTCATCAATCAATATGTATTTTATGTGGTGGATATCCTCTTGGAAACTTGTAGTCTTGTTATTTTTAATTCAACAAAATCCACAATTGGGATTCAAAGTTGTGCGTGGATAGTTGAGGCACCAATATTGATTACTAAAACCTCAATTGGTGTTGGCAGAAAATAGAAAATGTACAGTGCTAGGTGGGCAGCAACCAACAACATAGAAAAATGAAATAGGGGAGGGCAGAGTTGTAACATTAAAACACTCACATATTCATATATTAAATAATACTTAAAACAAATATTACAAATAATTACTTGAAGTTACAATTGTATACTCAAACTCACAAAAAAAACTTCTATTCTAACTTGTTGTCAATAAGCTACTTGCTGATCTATACTATGCACTCTGTTGTTGTGTTTTATCCCTTGTCTGTTATTACTCTGCTATTCTCTCTAGGCTATCCTACTGCAAGATTCTACTATGAATATATTTCACTCTGTCACTTCTCTTCTTGTCTCTCTCAGCTACAATTGTGCTAAATTCTATAGGTTTTTGCTCTATTTTTTCCCACTTCTACATAGCTTGCTATTGTGTGTGAATATTCTCCAAGCTCTTCTTTTCTGCCTGTAACAATTTTATTCTACTCTATTTTTTTTAAAATTTTATCTTATCCTCCTTTTGTCCCCTTGCTGGGCTTCTTACCTACCATGATCATTCCCTCCAAAACTCTAAATGGAGTTGGCAAATTTCAAAATTCAAACCACTGCATTAAATTTTGTTTGGTGGTTGCAGCTAATGAGAGCAGCGCTAGGGAGGTAGGAAGGAAGGTAGAGAATAATTTAATATAACATTTTTAGATATTCATGACCTTCCTACCATGGTCTGTAAAATTTTTCTTAGTATGCAAAACATCCTTATAACTTCTTTTTATTTGACCAAATACTTATGCACCTCTTTTGTGTATGTTTGGAGCTTTATTATTGAAGTCCATAGCTCTACTGATGGAGTCCATAACTAGACTGATAGAGTCCATAACTATACTATGAACTCGACTAACAGATTATGTAGTTGGACTAACAAAGTCCATAGTTTTGCTATAGAATTGACTAATAGACTATGTAGCTAGACTGATAGAGTTCATAGTTATGCTACAGATTCAACTACAAGTGTCCATAGTTGGACTGATAGTGTCCATAGTTGCCTTGTGGGAGTTTAGAGCTGACTGGATGGAGTCCAAAGCAATGTTGTAAGAGTCCAAAGATGACCTGTAGGAGCTAACATGTAGGATTTTGGAGCTAAATTGTAGGAGTATAGAACTGACGTGTAAGAGTTTGGAGCTGCACTATAGGAGTCCAGCGCTGACTTGTAGGAGTCCACGCTGGACTTAGGAGTCCATAAATCTATTGTAGGACTCCAAAGCCAACATAAAACTTTATAGATCCAATGTTACTACATTAACGACACCTAACATCCTCTTAAGTGAATGAATGTGTCTTTTAGCAATGGCTTAATAAAAATATCAGCTAGATGTTAATTTGACTTGCAAAATCTAATCTCTATCACATGATCTTAAACTAAATCTCAAATAAAGTGATACATGATTGCAATGTGCTTACTCATACCATGAAATATGGGTTTCTTTGACAATGTTATGGAGGATATATTATCACAAAATATTGCAGAAACTTCATGTTACTCCTCATGCAAATATGAAAGTATAATTCTTAACCATATAGCTTGGCATGTTGCTACATTAGCTACTATGTACTCTACTTCATATGTATAAAATAAAACTATTGGTTGTTTATTTGAAGCCCAATATATGGCTCTTGACCCAAGATGAAATACATACACTGAAGTCCTCTTTCGATCATCAAGGCTACTGGTCCAATCACTACCTATGTAACTCACAAGCTGAAACTCATTTGCTACTACATATAAAAATTCATAATCTATTGTTCCATTCACATACCTAGATATTATCTTGCTAGCTTTCCAATGTGTCTCCTTTGACATTTTCATAAATCTAAATATGAAGCAGACTGCATACATGATGTCCAGCCTAGTTGTAGTTAAATGCATTAAACTTCCCACTAGAATTGTATTGATTAGTGTGGATACTGGCTTATTGTCCAACATCTTAAACTTCTATAAAATATCTTTTGCATACTTATATTGACATATAAATATGCCTTCATCTATTTTTTTGACTTATACCCAAGAATGTACTTCAAAAAGCCTAAATC
This sequence comes from Torreya grandis, assembly GCA_037957365.1. Classification (NCBI taxonomy): domain Eukaryota; kingdom Viridiplantae; phylum Streptophyta; class Pinopsida; order Cupressales; family Taxaceae; genus Torreya; species Torreya grandis. The sequence goes on from JARHVA010000809.1 coordinate 34,304, forward strand.
AGTTATTTCTAACTCCTTCATGACTATTTTGAACTCTTCTATTGATTGATTTGCATCTTCGGTGAATATTAGATCATCCACATACAAAATAACAATCAAAATATCACTTTTTCTTACTTTGATGTAGAGTGTGGGATCCCTAATGCTTTTGTTAAAGTCGTTGCTAGAAAAATAAGAGTCAATATAGTTGTACCATGTTTTTGGGGCTTGTTGGAGCCCATACAATGTCTTTTTCAGCCTATATACCTTGTTCTCATGACTAAAAATCTCATATTCAGGTGGATGTCCCACATAAACATCTTCTTATATCACTCAATTCAAGAAGACTGACTTGACATCCATTTGATGTACCTTCTACTTGTGTTGAGAAATAATGGTTATGATTGTCCTTACCATTTCTAGCCTTATTACAGGTGAAAACATCTCATTGTAGTCATGTTCAGACCGTTATTTGTAGCACTTTACCACTAGTATTTACTTATGACTCTCTATCTTACCTTTGGAAGTGGTTTTTATCTTGTGCGTCCACTTGAATCCTATGACCTCTTTTATTTTTCATAGGGCAACTAACTCTCAAGTTTGATTTCTCTCTATGACATGCATTTCTTAATCCATTTCCTCACACCACTTTCTTTCCTTGATTATTCTTTTACTGCTTCTTCAATGTAGATAGGATTAGTTGATAAAAATAGAGCATAATTCATAGTTTCATCTTTTTTTTACTCATACCATGACTGCTCATAGACTTATTTCAAGCTTCTGGTCCATGATAAGTGTTGACTTGGGTTTGAGGAGGATGATGTTGACTCATGAACATCTCCTTAACCTCCTTGATGGATATTTCAACTAGATGAATCAGCTCTTTATGAAATAGGAGTCCAACTTGGTGTCTAGTTGGTTGTACCACCTACTTTTTAAATTTCAATAAAGGGTCCACTCATCATTTTTTGCACTTGCTCTTCTTCTTGTATCTCTTCTCAAGCTTCATGCTTAAAGAATTGAACATCTCGACTAATTATGAGTTCTTTGGTGATGAGATTATATAGCTGGTAAGACTTTGAATGATCATTATACCCTATGAAAATGCACTTCTCACCTTTTTCATCCAATTTGGTTCTTTTTTTGAGCACATGTGCATATGCAACAAATCCAAACTCTCTAAGGTGTTCAACACTTGGCTTCTAACTACTCCATGTTTCTTGAGGGATCATATCCTCAACACTCTTTTTTTGGACAAATATTTAACAAGTGTACGATTGTTGCTATAGTCTCAACACAAAAATTATTAGGCAAACCCTTTTCCTTTAGCATGATCCTTGCCATCTCTTAGATGGTTTTATTTCTACTCTCAGCCACACCATTTTTATATGGTGTATACCTAGTTGTAGATTATGTTAGGTTGTGGAGCTAAAAGCTTCACCAGGATGCAAACATGGAGGAGGTTACTGAGTTACAGAGAAACTGACGTTGGCAGCGCAACTGACGTTGGTCATCTTCAGTGGTCATAATAACCGACATCGGTTATATGTCGGCCGACATTGGTCAGACGGGCACCGATGTTGGCAGCCTATGTGTGCATGTGTTTGCATGTGACTCCCAAACTGGTCTATTTTTGGATGAAGTGTTTGTTTGCATGTGAAAGACTAATTTTAGTCTTGGAGCTGCGGTTCTAATTATTATAATTAGAAGTCTAATTATTGTTTGTATGGGATCTATTTAAGAGACCCATGGGCATGTATTGTAATTAAGGACAAGGAAGAGATCCTTCCAATTGTAAGATCAGGTTGATCTACAGGTTGTGCAAGATCAGGTAGAAGATCTACATGGTAAGTAAGATCATTTGATTTGCAAGTTGTTACAAGTTCATGGGAGATCTACTTGGAGTACTTTGAGTACTTGTGTACTGGCAGTAGTGATACTGACTGGTGGAGGTAAACAACTCTATGTTTGAGTTGATTGTTGTGACCATAATTGAGAGAGAGAACCCTTGATCAAGAATTACTGGGAGCCCTAGAGGTGTGGTAAGCCTCATAGGTTTGAGAAGACTGTGGCATCTTCTTGATTGTATTTTCTTTCTGGATGAGTTGAATACAAGATTGTATTGTCTCTCAAATTCTGTGTTGTTTCTGATTTCTTGTTACTTGTTACTTCTAGTTAAATTCTGTGTTTAGTTGCTTATACAAGGTAATCAATTGTGCTCATAATCCTGACAGTGGAATTAGAGCTATTTGTTGTTCTAGATTCCTGACAAAGTGGTATCAGAGCCAGGTTTTCAGGTTCACAGAGCCTGGTTCGGAGCAGGTTTACTAACACCTTGGTTTTAGAGTGTGTTAAGTGTTTGTTGATTATAGGTCACTCACAAGGGTTTATGTTCGAGTGGGAGTATAGCAATGGCAGAAGAAAGTAAGCTAAGAATGGAGAAGTTTAACGGCAAGAATTATCGATTATAGAGGATGCAGATAGAAGATTATCTGTATTATAAAGATCTATACTTACCGTTGGGTGGGGTTGTAAGCAAGCCCATGGATATGAAAGATGAAGAATGGAATGTTCTTGATCGAAAGGCTCTGGGATCTATAAGGTTGAGCCTGGCATCGTCTGTGATTTCCAACTTATCACAGGCTAAGACAATGGTAGAGTTAATGGGATCTTTGGCAAATTTATATGAAAAACCCTCAGCTTCGAATAAGGTATTTATTATGAAGCAATTATTTAATTTGCAAATGTCAGAAGGTGGATCTGTACACAGTTATCTTAGTGATTTCTATGGTTTGGTAAATCAGTTAGTTTCAGTCAATATTGTTTTTGATGATAAAATTAAGACTCTCTTAATCTTATGCTCATTACCTAAAAGTTGGGATAGTTTGGTAATGGAAGTTAGCAATACTGCATCTGCTTCAAATATTTTGAAATTTGATGATGTTGTTAGTGTAAATCTTGAATGAAGAAATTCACAGGAAAAGCACAAGGGAATCATCAAGGAATGCTTTAAGTGTTGAAAGCAGGGGAAGGCAAAGAGAGAAGATTGAGCAAGGGAGATCAAGGTCAAAGATAGGCAGGAGATCCAAATCCAGGTATGGCAGAGTTATTTGCTAGAATTGTGGAAAGGCAGGGCACAAAAAGAAAGATTGCAGGTCAGTTGAAGATCAGCATGAAGGAAATGAAGAAGCAGATGTTGTAGGTATTGTTTCAAATGATGCTCTTGTATGTTCCTTGGATAAAGTGGAATCTTGGGTTTTAGATTCTGGGGCCTCTTTCCATGCAACCCCAAATAGAGAATTTTTCCATGAATATGTCCAGGGAGACTTTGGAGAGATTTATTTAGGGGATGGTAAGCCTTGTCAAATGGTTGGAAAAGGGAAAGTGCAGCTGAAATTGCAGACGGAAAACACATGGGTGTTGAAGGAGTTCATGCATGTCCAAGTCCTGAAGTGAAACTTGATTTCTGTTGGAAAGTTGGGTGATGAGGGATGCATAGTAACTCTCACAGCAGACTCTTGGAAAGTTTTCAAGGGTGCACTTATTTTAGCAAGAGGTAAGAAAGTAGGTACTCTTTATCTATCTACTTGTATTATTGATTCTCCTTCTAGTTTATCTACTTCAGCTGTAGATTCAAAGATGTGGCTTCGTGAGATTGGTCACATGGATAAGAAGGGGATGCATGTTCTTGAGTCAAAGGGTAAAAGTTCAAATCCGGGAAGCATAGATTGAAATTTTTGTAAGCAACAGAAGAAAGTGAGGTTTATTGAACCTCATGCTACAAGAAAGGATCGGGTCTATTGCACAAAGAGGAAATTTGATGTTTTTGACAAGAACAGGAAAGCCTTGGTGTTCAAAGAGGAGATGACGGATAGAGATCAGTCATAGGGGCTGAATAATTTTGAGTAGGGTAGTTTGGACAAGGTTTTGATCTAAGGTAAGCTTGTGGGTAAAAATTCATCACTCACAGGCAAACACAGTTACCGATGTCAGTCAGGTGAAACCGACATTAAACAAGCAGGTACCAATGTCGGTCATGTGCAGATCAGAGTCGATGGTGTTGGGCAAGTGGTGACCGACGTCAGTCAGGGAACCGGCGTCAGTGACCATGTGGACACTGATGTCGATTAGGGAACCAACATTGGCAGTAAGGTCAGTAGCATAGAACTGACGGTGGTCGAATGCAGACTGGGTGGTGACCGACATCGGTCACTAAAACAGATTTTGGGTGGACAACAAGCTGTCAAGGAGTCTCAAACACCCATGAGGAGGACTGAAGGGGTAAGTAAGCCTCAAATTCATTGTTCCCCTTCTTTAAATTACTTGTTGCTCACTGATGGTCAAGAACCAAGAAGTTTTAAAGAAGTAGAGCAGGTAGAATCTAGGAAATAGTGGGAGCATGGCATGAATGAGGAATTTGATTCCTTGGAAGAGAACTAAATGGGAGATTTGGTAGAGTTTCTAGCCAGGGAGAAAGCACTGAAAGATGAATAGATTCCCAGGTCAAAGAAGAGAGAGAATGGACACGTGAGATGGAAGGCCAGGGTATATGGTCTTGAGAAAGCTACAGGACAATGGAGGTTTAACCATTGTGTTTACTTTACCAAGTTGGATAATATTAGCTACATTATCCTATTACTGTATGTGGTGTGTATACTTGTTGTAGGGTCACACATGCAGGGAGTTGCTGAGATAAAGGTAAAGTTAGTTTAGAGGTGTGTCATGAGGAATCTGGGAGCAGCAAGATTCTTTGGCATGAGAATGTCTAGAGACATGGAAGGTCACAGGTTGATTTTGTCTCCAGATGATTATGTGAATAAGGTAGTGGCGAGGTTCAAGATGCGAGATGTAGAACCAGTTTGCACACCTATGGATGGACAGTTCACAGAATGGTGCCCCAATTCACATAATGAGGTTGAGTGCTTGGTATGTACTAGACCTGAGTTTGCCCAAGCAGTGGGTATTGTCAGCGAGTTTGGGGTCAATCCGAGAAAGAAGCACTGGAAATCAGTTCAGTGGATTCTTAGGTATCTGGGAGGGACCCGCAGCAGGTTAACATGCTATGCAGGGTCAGGCACTTCTCTACATGGGTATGTAGAATTGGATGTGGCAGGGGACTTGGATGACAGGCATAGCACCACAAGATGTGTGGTGGTTGGTCTTCAAGATTAAACTTGAAGAGGGATACAAGCCAAGAAACAAATTAGATGATTTATAGGTATAGGTATAGGTGCAGTTGTTTATCTCCAAGTGGGATATTGTTAGGTTGTGGAGCTAAAAGCTTCACTAGGATGCAAACATGGAGGAGGTTATTGAGTTACAAAGAAACTGACGTCGACAGCGCAATCGATGTCGGTCATCTTCAGTGGTCACAATAACCGACGTCGGTTATAGGTCGGCCGACATCAATCAGACGGGCACTGACGTCGGTAGCCTGTGTGTGCATGTGTTTGCATGCGACTCCCGAATTCGTCTATTTTTGGACAGAGTGTTTGTTTGCATGTGAAAGACTAATTTTAGTCTTGGAGCTACGGTTCTAATTATTGTATTAGAAGTCTAATTATTGTTTGTATGGGATCTATTTAAGAGACCCATGGGCATGTATTGTAATTAAGGACAAGGAAGAAATCCTTCCAATTGTAAGATCAGGTTGATCTGAAAGTTGTGAAAAATCAGGTAGAAGATATACATGGTAAGTAAGATCATTTGATTTACAGGTTGTTGCAAGTTCATGGGAGATCTACTTGGAGTACTTTGAGTACTTGTGTACTAGCAATAGTGATACTGGCTGGTGGAGGTGAACAACTCTGTGTTTGAGTTGATTGTTGTGACCGTAATTGAGAGAGAGAACTCTTGATCGAGAATTACTGGGAGCCCTAGAGGTGTGGGAAGCCTCATAAGTGTGAGAAGAGTGTGGCATCTTCTTGATTGTATTTTCTTTCTAGATGAGTTGAATACAAGATTGTATTGTCTCTCAAATTATGTGTTGTTTCTAATTTCTTGTTACTTGTTACTTCTGGTTAAATTCCGTGTTTAGTTGCTTATACAAGGTAATCAATTGTGCTCCTAATCCTAACAGTGGAATCAGAGCTGTTTGTTGTTCTAGATTCCTAACAAATTGCTTCTTGACGCCATGATCTTTACAAAAATCCATGAACTCATTAGAGATACAATATTACTCTCTATCTATCCTCAAAATATTGATATAGTGGCCACTTTGTTTGTACACCATGGCCTTGAATTACTTGAAGGTCTCAAATGCATCAAATTTGTTATTCAATAAATAGACCCATATCTTTCAGTTGAAGTCATATATGATGCCATGAAGTAGAAATTATTGGATAAGGATGGAGTCTTAATTAGACCACACAAGTCTGAATGGATCAACTTAAGAGGAGCTCTAGATCTCCATGATTTATCCATGATAAATGCACTCCTATGTTGCTTCCCCAAGATGCAACCTTCACACACTTTATTTGGTTTTTCTATAAGGGGCATCCCTCTCATCATTTTCTTTTTGTGAAAAAGGTTTAACCGTCCAAAGCTCAAATTTTCATATCAAAGTTGTCAAAAAATATACTCATCTACTATCATTGTTTTGAATGTTGTTGCATGCTCACTTTGCATTCTCAATGGAAACATATGATTGCTTATCATCTTGACTTATGCAAACTACCTATTACATCTACTCCTATCAAATATAATACATTCTCCATTCTCAAATTTGACCTTGTACCCTTTTTAGATAAAATATCCAATGCTAATAAGGTTGTGCTTTAATTCTAGTACATAATATACATCATAAATTTGTCTTTTATCACCTTGCTCGGTATAGATAGAAATGCTTCCTTTACCCATGACATGAAACTTCTCATTTTTTTCCATCTTCACATATGATTTTATTGTCTCATCAATGTAGTTAAACATCTCTTTGATCCCACTCATGTGGTTGCTACAACCACTATCTAAGTACCATGTTTTTTTACTATAATGCTTGATAATGTTACATGTTATGAATAAATTTTCACCTTTCTCATTCCTATTAGGTCCAACCTCTTGTGTTTTGTATAATTTTAAATTCTACCTACTCATATCATACTCCTTCTTTCTAGACTCCCTAGCATAGTGTCCATACCTCTTGCAATAATAGCATTGGATTCTAGACTTATCATACCTTTATGTAGATCCTCCTCTTGAAGTGTTGTTTCTCATTCTTCTTCCTCTTCCATGTAACGCTTGATGGATATGTCTTACACCTTATTGAGTGATATAAGATCTTCCTCTTATTCTATTATTTGATCCTCTCCCCCTTCTATTCACATTCACATTATTCTTAAATGCTTGCTCATGAAAAGAGATGACTGACCTATTCAACCTTAATTCATGGGTTTACAAGGAACTCATTAGATCATCCACAGTTATTTGCATCAAATACCTTGACTCTTACATTACAACCACTATAGTTTGAAATGTGATTGGAAGGCTCCTCAACACATTCTCTATGATCCTATGATATTCATGGGTATCACCACATGTCTTTGTTTGATTGAAAATATTTATTGTTTTTATGAAGAATTCATTGATAGACTAATTCTCCTTTTGTAGGCTCTCAAATTCTATTCTTAAAAGTTACAACTTAACAAGATTAACCTTTTCACTCCTTTGATAGGTATTTTACAAAATGTCACATGCTTGTTTGGAATGGAAAACTATTGTTATCCTAGGAAAGATTGAATCAACTAGTGTTATTTGTATATAACTAAGTGCCTTGGCATATTTTCTCTTATTCTCTTTCAACACATTCCTTTATGTTTGGATTAATGCATTGAAGGCTACTAAGTATGCAACCTCATCATATCTACCTTCAACCAACTACCATAGCTCTTAAGAGTTGAATATGGTCTTCATCTTGAAGATCCACACATCATAGATTTCTTCATCAAATGTAAGGGGCTAATACCACGAAATGGAACTACTTACTGCCATGTCTAAATGAGCTTACAACCTAAGGGCTCTGATACCAGTTGTTGGTAGAAAATATAGAGTGTGTAAGCCTAGGTGTGTAGCAACCATCAACATAGAAAAATGAAATAGGGGAGGGTAGAGTAGTAATAATAAAACACTAACACATTCATATATTAAATAATATTTAAAACCCCTATTAAAAATAATTACAGATAACTACAAATGTATAATTAAACTCTCCAAAAAAATTATATTCTAACTTGCTATCAATAAACTACTTGTTGCACTATACTGCACAATATGTCACTGTGTTTTCTCCTCTGTCTGCCACTAGTCTGTGATTCTCTCTAGGCTATCTTACTGCAAGATACTATTGTAAACATATTATACTCTATCACTTCTCTCTTTGTCTCTCTTAGCTATAGCTGCACTAAATTTTATATGCTATTGCTCTATTTTTTGCCACTTCTACATAGTCTGTTGTTGTGTGTAAATATTCTCTAGGCTCTTATTTTCTATCCGTAAAGATATGCTTATTTTATATTTTTTTGTTTTATTTTATCTCATCCTCCCTTTTTTCCCTTGTTTGGCTTCTCACCTACCATAGTCATTCACCCCAAAACTCCAACCGACCGGCAAATTTCAAAATTCAAATTGTTGAATTAAATTTTGTTTGGTCACTACAACTAATGACTACAGACCTAGGGAGGTAGGTAAGAAGCCAAAGAATAATTAAATATTTTAACAATTGGATTTTATGACATGATCTAGATTTGTTCAAACAAGTAGTATTTTTGTTCTAGTTAGCATGAAAATCAATCTTGAACCTGGGGATTCTATTGGAACATTGACTACTTTATATGTAAGATTTTACTAGGTTAAATTTCTTTAATGTTTTCCAAAAAATGCTTCCGTGAACACATTGATATCCTTGTCAGGTTGAAAGATACAACAAAGGGTCCTATGGAGGTGACTTTATACATCTCCTTAGCTGAGTAAATTTAAAATCATTATTAAAGCAATAAGACTTGAAGGCTAAAAACTACAATAGAGGGTCCTATGTACATATGACCAGGGGATGTCTTACTTTTTTAAAGAAGTAAAAATATTTTTCCTAAATAATTTTGATGAAAACACAAATGAATTCTTGAATGGAAATCCAATTAAACATCTATGCAATTCTCACCCATTTTAACTATGGGCTGATAAATTTGTTGTTAAGTTGTAGGTTTCCCTATTTTTTCTTATGAAGAATTTAGTTGGATGGACTCTTCCACCACTTAAGGCTGGTTGGGCAAGTCAAATTCTTGTTTCTAAGTATACACAGAACTGAGTCAAGCTAGGTTTGGGTTAAACCATTATTGTTTGCATGGAAAATCTCTTTTCAGCTACTAACCTACCTTTTCTTATCAATGTTATAATTATTTTAGATCATTAATTTGTGTACAACCACTTTGGAGCTGAGATATTCTAACTTAGTGGTGTCAAAGAATTTTTTGTCACTATAACTAGATTTTAGAAGGCTCATTCTTCTTTGTTATTGTAATTTAAGAATTTAAATTAATAAATATCATTAATTTATTTATTAATATAATGAAAAAAACATTTTAATAATTTTGTGGTTGTTATTTGTCAAAAGAAACTTTATAATATTTTTAGGCCATAAATTCTTAGTCCCCATAGTTAATTGGAGATTAAATTTCTCTTGTTAAACAACATTGCTTCACAATTTAAAGAAAAAAATATATTACTTACAATTTTATAATACAATAGACTCATAAAACTATTAAATTTAAAAACAAAAAGTAGCACCACACCCTCCTTAAGACTTTGACCAAGTAACTGTTCTTCCGTCGGGAGAAAAACAATGTTAACAATGTACTTATTAAAACAATGTAGATGTCATCCCCAATCCTCTAATTTCATCCGCACTCGATATACCTCACATATTGCAAGAAGTTTTCTTAATCCTTACACCATTCAGTTATACAGCTAAACTTCAGCCCAAAGTAATTGTCAATAACAGCTCTTCCAAAGCATAAAAGAACCTTATTAATGTTAACAGTTCTTATGCCAGCAAAACACTCTGGTGGAGGCACTGGATAGAGGGATTTGTCTGTATAGTAGTCATATACCATGTGATTAGCCTCATCTAATTGTAATTCCTCACCTGCAAAGGACTTAGATTTCTGTAATTCAAACCTTCCCAGCAATTGTTGGTGTTGGAGGTACATATAGCTTCTCCAGGAATTGCACCAGCTTCTATGTCAAAATCTTTGTAATAAGCATAGAATGGTGCTTTACTCCAGTCTATCTTCTCTAGCCCTCCTCTTGTAGCCCAGTCATCTGCCTCCCACAAAGTGGAATAAATCCCCATGGCTTGAGACCTTGGATAAGGAATGCCTTCCACTTCATTGTTCTTGTATACTCTGATTGGTACATAATCTTCAAAGAATCTGTAGTTGCATAAATATAAATATCCTCAATTCAGCATGATGATTTAAGAAGCCAAAGAAGTTACAATTGAGTTAGAATGAGCTAGGCATACTTACATTAAATGATAGTGCTTCCATAAAATCGAGTAGGTGTGAAAATCTGCAGAAGGATCAAACCAGAGGTTGACTCTCTACTCTCTGCCACCCTTGCCATGGGCAAAAACATTTGTTTGGATGGTGTAAGGTTTCCCAGATCTGTTTCCCAAGAACTCAAAGTCCAACTCATCCCTGACAATTTGTGTCCGAATTCATCTGCTTATAAAAACATGGGCACTGCCCTAAAATAACCTGAAAAAATAAAAAATGGCATTCATATCATAACATCCTCAACCAGGTTAAGAGGGGTTTGGAAGATAGACCCAAAATGTTGGTAAACAGGAAATGATACTCTGAAATTCTGGAAATTGAATATTAAAAACAAGTAGAATAGACCAATAGGCATTGCCTAAGGAACATTATATAAGAATAGGCCAGCAGGCACAACTTAAAGAAACTCTGATTTGGTGTATGTGAGTCTATTGTGGAATTCTTATGATACCGTAATGCTACGGCAATTATTAAATGCTTTAAAATTTATTCAATAGCCACTTGTAAGAAAATGTATAAAACCACCTCCATAGCTATGTATCTTTCAACCATGCAAGGATGTCTCTGTGTTGTGTTCATTGAAGCCTCATTTCGACAACAACAAAGAAATTCAAAGTATTAAAAACTTAAATAGAAAGTAGTCACTGTTCCGACAGAATCACCAGGAACAAGCTTGATTTTCATGCTAATTCGACTGAAGAGATAATGTTTCTTTGAAGCAAACCGAGACCATAGCATACAAACCAATCATCACAAAAAGGCCATAGCCTCATCAACTCTATGAATAGCTCAAAAGTAAAAACCAATTAATTCATAGGTCAGGCCAATAGATCCTTCAAATACAACTTAAAAAGCATAGGCATACCTGAGTTTTGGTCGAAAATCAGCTGAATGGCATTGCCATTGGCCACACCAGTTTGTTTAATGTGGTCATCTGCCCAAGTCATGTGAAAGTCCTTCCAAAATGTGGCAGGGCAGGAAGAGACATAGATCATAAATCCAATCAAAACAATAAACAACAAGAAACCTTTTTACTGCTGATGCTCTAAAGTTGATCATTATGCGGACAGCGGTTCAATACAATGAGACATCGATTATCGATTAGCTTGGTATTTTTCCATACGAGCTGTTCAGAATCTCTCCGTTATTGGTAGATGTGTTTTTACTATCTATATTTTACTCTTTGTTAGTTTCAAAGTATAAATCTTACCATGTCAATTTATTAGCATCCCCTTTTATATATCAATATCTTTCATAATATTTTGTTATAAAGAAAATGGCGATATCACCTTCAAGAAATACCAAAAAGCTCAATTAAAAAAAATGGTCTAAAACAAAAAATAAAAAATAAAAAATAAAAAATAAAAAATAATAAAATAAAATAAAATAAAATAACTTTAAACTAATGATATTATATGAATATCAATTGTGATATATATGGTTATATGTGTACACCTTACAACATAGTAGGGGATGATTTGGTACTTGTTTAACATCTTTTCATTTATATATGTTTAAGGAATCATAACTCATTGTTCGACTAACTTTTTTTTGAAAGTATTTAGGAAATGTTTACATCTTTAAACTAATGGAAAGGCATAATGATAAGTTATTTAAAGAGGAGGATGATCATATGTCAAAAGATGCCATCTATTCTTAATAATAGAATGGAAATTTTTGTTTAATTAATTCTAATAAAAACTTTGTTTCAACCTTTCTTTAGATGATAAACTCTTTGATGATATAGCCTACTGAAATCTTCAAATAATTATATGAAAGTTTAATAGACTATGTATCTCATTTATTTAATTGAATAAGAATATAATCTTTAGACCTATTTTGATCTCAACATAGTGCCATAGGGTTTCTTCTATGTGAACTACACAAGCCTCAAGGATTGATAGAGATTACTTGCACAAGATTGTGTTTCTGCCACTTGGTATTTTTGTCAGTCTTTATCTTAGGCAATGGACACTAAGATTAAACCCATCCAAATAAACTTTGTTGTATTATATTCTAATTTGGATTCAACTATATGCCTCATCTTTGGAATTTTGGATTGAATAATATTTATTATAAATGGATAATTTGATTCGTGTTTATATAATTATGATAGAGACAACTCAGATAACGGAATGCAATTATATTTATTATTCACATGTACAAATGCATCTTAAAAAATAACAATTTCAAAAAGAAAAATCATTTCAAATAGTTTCATGTAGCTAGAAAAATTTGTTTGATTATGAACAAATGGCTTTTAGGTGGCATTAATCTCACCAAGGTGGACATTTTTTCCTAATATTTTCATCTTATAAACCTAATACATTTTCACCTATGGATTTGATGTTTTTATATTATGTTTTTAAACTTAGGGATAACACCCCAATTGTGCTCCTAATAGACAATTGGAAATAAATCCAAATATGGATAATTAGATAATTGGAAGATGAAGATGTAATGAACTTGAATACTATCACAATAATAAAATTACCAATAAGTGAAGATTCTAAATAATAACCAAAATTGATTTGTATTGAATGATTTAAAATAATTACAAACCATGCATAAATAAGTCTCAACTTGGATTTTGAGTTGATATGAAAAATTCAAGATTCTAAAAATAAATAGAACTCAACCTACTATTTTTAGTAAGTTTTACATGTAAGCACACACAACTCTAAAAATATCCAAAAATAAACTAAAATCTAAAATTAATCTATCAAATGAATTTCAATTGATGTTCAAGCCCAGTTATAAAAATAGATAATTTAGAAATTTATAAAAAAAAGCCTCAAAAACATTTAAATGACAATTTTGGACCCTCAAATGGTCATCTATATCCTGCAAACAATATCTAAAATGTCCCATAACTGAAAGGGGAGGTTATTGATGCACTAAAATTTATGAGCCAGTCATTTTGTTATGAAGATGGGGTGAAACAAAGTTATAGATCAAAATTTATGGCTTTTAGAAGTTAGGCTTCTACATTATTCTCCTCTAGTTTAAAAAAACTCAGCGCCTATGAGTTGCTCTATTTGTAATGATGTTATTTATTCTTATCAATATTCTTCATCTCCCATTCTATAATCTAAGTGTTGTCTTCTTTTTTTAATCCTTCACATTGTACTAAATACCTATCATTACTTCCTTTTTTTGTGTTTATTATCTTCTTATTCAGAATCTGCAGTATCTTTTCTTTCTTCTTCTTTAGCACATGGTGTCAATCTACTTCATCAGATTCTTCATATTTACCATCTTATCTATGGAAATAATATAAATTTGAAATATTAAATACTAGATAGATATAAAAATTCTATGGTAAACTCACCTCATAAGCATTGTCATCGATTATTTTTCACAATTTTGCATGGTTTAATTTTTTTGTACTTCAACTTGGTATATGTATAATTCAGAAATCTCTCTTTCCTCAAATAAACCATCACTAAATATCCTTCAAATATTTTTGACCTTCTTCTGAAATCTATTATTGATTTATACTTCTCATTACTTTCCTATAACTTTCTTTTTACTTCTTTTTATAACTGTTGTGTATGTTTTACAAATGCTTCTACATCATCATTAACTCATTCTAGAATTGGTAACTATACCAAATATAAAACACTCATAGGATTTCTCTAATAAACAATCTTAAATTATAATTTATCCATTGATATTTGCACTAAACTATTTTATTCAAACTCAACTTATGATAAAGCCAAGACCATTGCTTGAGCTTCTCTCCAACTATGCATCTCAACAAATTTCTTAAGCTCTTATTTACAAATTCTATCTGCCTATCTATCTAGGGATGATAGGAACTACTAAATTATAGCTTAGTCCCCATCTTCCTTTTCAAATTCCTCTAAAAATGACATATAAATTTTATGTCCCTATCTAATGTAATGGTTTTTGGAACACCATGCAATCTCACAATATCCTTTAAAAATAGTTAGATGTAATAAAATGAACCATCTTATAAAACTTGTCTACAACAACAAAAAATTAATCATTACCTCTCTTTGTGTTTGAAAATCCCAAAAAAAATCCATACTCAAATTTGTCCATGGTTCTCTTTGAACTGGTAATGGAATGTATAACCCTATATTTTATTTATATTATTTATCCACCTAACATATCCAAGACATTGAAAAATATCTTGTCAGATCTCTTTTCATCTTTGGCCAAAAATACTTCTTTTCAATCAAAGCTATTGTCTTTGTCTTAGCAAAATGTCCATCCAAAACACCATTATTTAATTATCTTATTATATTGTCTATTAGAGACCCAGTTAGATTTACCTTTGAAGAGATAACCATCATGCATAATATACCCTTCATACACATTACTTGTATCACCTGTCGATGAATTTTTGCATTTCTCAACTATTTTTCAAATTTAGGTTAGTATCATGTCCTTCTTTAATAAATTCAAATTCAACTACTTCACTCACAATAGTAGTTATCAACCCCACTCATATTTTCAAAGCATCAACTAGTTTAAGTTATTTTCTTGATTTGTGTTTCAAAACAAAAATACAACCCTGCTAGAAAGACATCCACTTTGCATGCCTACTATTTAAATTTTTTTGAGTGTTCACATACTTCAAATCCTCATGATCAGTAAATAAGATAAACTCTTTAGGCACTAGGTAATCCATTTAATGTCTTAATGCTTGTACAATGGCATAAAATTCAACATAATACATAGAATACTTCATTCTTACCTCATTCAATTTCTCATTGAAAGATGCTATTGGTTTATTATTCACTCAACACAACAACAATTCCCATAAATGAAGCATCACAGTCAACATCAAACACTTTTATAAAATTTGGTAATGCCAAAATAGGCTTTTCTATGATTTTGTTCTTCAACAACTCAAATCTTTCTATTAATACCCTTGTCCATGCAAATTATTTTTCTCTCATAAAATTTATTATTAGTGCAACAAGAATACTATTTATTTTAATAAATTTTATGTAAAAGTTTGTTAAACCATATAAATTTCCTACCTATATGATGCACTTTGGGATAGGCCACTCAACAATTCCCTTTACTTTTACTTCATCCATTCTTACACCATCTACTAAAACTACAAATCCCAAAAATAGAAAACTATTATGTATAAACCTATACTTCTTAAAATTTGCATAGAGCTCCTTTTTTCATAGCAATTCTAATACCATTCTCAAATGATGTAAGTGCTCTTCTTTACTCTTACTCAATATTAAAATATCATCAAAATAAACCACCACAAACTTACCATTGTATTCTCATAGCACTGTGTTCATCACCCTTAAAAATGTGCTAGGTGCATTAGATCATCCAAATGGCATCACCAACCACATGTATAAACCATCTCTAGTGTTGAATGATGTTCTCCACTCATCTCCTTCATGATTTCAAATCTGATTGTAACCACTTCTTAGATCAATCTTAGCAAAATATTTTACTCCTACAAGAAAATCCATCATATCATCTAAATAAGGTCTATGAAATCTATACTTGATTATAGTTTTATTAATTTTTCTACTATCCACACACATCCTTCATAAAATGACTCATGCTCTCTCTTACTACACCCTTCCTCACCAATTTAGTAACCTATTTATTCAGTTCTACATGTTATGTTGGACTCATCCTATAAGTTACTTGATTGGGTATAACTAATCATGGAAAAAATAAATATGATGTTGAATATCTCCCTTTGGTGTTAAACCATTTGGTAACTCATCAGGTATAACATATGCATATTCTTTTAACACTAATTCTACTTTTACTAGTATTTACACCACTTTTGTATCTTCTTTATTTATTACTAATTCATATCAACAACCTGCCATCTTCACATATTTAAAAAATTCTTTTACAGTGAACATGCTTTCAACCTGGCCTTCTTCTTTAAGAGGTAACAAAACTACCTTCATACCACCTCTACAGAACTTATACTTGTTCTTTTCTCCATTATGAACTACTTTTCTATCAAACTACCATAGCCTTTTCAATAATACATTGTATGCATCCATTAGTATTAAATCACACCATAGTTCATCCTTATAAGTTTTACCTATTAAAAGCTTAATCAAACTAATTTTATCTACTATAAATTCATTCCCTTTCTTAAACCATGAAATTAGATAAGGATTATGATGCTTTTCATATTGCAAACCTAATTTCCCAATCATATCTTTAGAAACCCTATTTTCACAACTACCACCATCTATAATTACTTTGCATATCCTTACCTCCTAAAGTACACTTTGTTCAAAAGATATTTGTTTGTAGCCACACATCACCACCTTCTTTAGTCTTCACATTTTCTTTCCTTGTGAAAATCCTTGTTCTTCTCATCATGAGATTTTTTCCAATATATGGTATTATAATTTCAATAGTTTGATCTTCTATTTTATTTCCAACTAAATTCACTTTTAGGCAATCCTTTTACCTCATTTATTAATATTCGTAGTTTGGAAACTTGAATTATCTATGGATTTCTTCTCAACATTTTTAACAACCATAAGACCTACACTGATTTGGAAACCACATTCTACCACCACCATAGCTTCATCCTCTTTGAAATCATTTTTCTCTTTGCTTGTTTTAAAATCTTTGTTTATTATCTTCTTATTTTTATAGACCATGTGATGATTCTCTTCTCATGTTTTTAAACTCACCTCTACTTTTACTAAATCCACTTCACTGCCTTATTGGAGGGGATTGTCCTCTTCTTGTCCCAATAGATGTTATTCTAAAATTCTTTCTATTTTGTTTTTCTTCTAATTTTAAATATAATTGATAATATTATTCCATGAGAAGTATTATATGCATGATTAACTCATCTTGAATCAAAAACTTCAAAAAATTTGTGTACCTTGCATTCATCTGCTCTTCTATCTCATCATGTTCTACATGTATGAAAAACTTGTAAAACTTATTTGTATACTTTTTTATACTATGATAATTTTGTTTCAAATTATAAAATCTTCTATATAGGGTTTGTGCATAATCCACAAGTAGAAATTTCTCCCTCAACTTCTTCTCCATCATATTCCCCAAGTTATCTTTTCTTTACCCTTTATCTTTTTCTTGCTGGTGATCCAACCAAATCATTGCATGACCCTTCAATTTTGTGCATGCAAACTTTAACTTCTTGTCTTCTCTCATAGTTATACATTCAAAAAACATCTACATGTTGTTCATCCAATTTATTAACTCATCTGGTTTTAAACTTTCTCTATAATATGGAATGTCAACTTTGATTCTTTTGTTCCTTCCTTCTAAAGATGTAACCATCCTCTCTTCCATTGATGGCAGTTGTTCTTTTTTCTCCTCTTACAAAATTTCTTATTTATGATCTATGTCATATTATACATCATCTTCTTCTCTCTTTTGTCCCTCCTAACCCTCCACCTAACCCTCCATAAAACCCTCTTGTTCCTCCTCCTATCCCTCCACCTAACCCTCCTATAATTCTACAAAATCCCCCAGGCAGTCAGGAGATTATAATTAACAAAATTATGGTAAATAAAATTTAAATTAAATAATTAATTTTGAGAATGAAGGATCCCACTTAAATCAACCCCCACCACACCCATCTATCTAATTCCCTATAGACATTATTAGGTCAAATTGACTCTATAACTAGTCAAATTGATAGATAGACTTCATATCAGGATAGTTGTAGGGCTTATTATGCTAACAAATTATCATCACTTAAGGTCTAGAATAAATAAATATCAAAATCATCTATTTTCACCTTATTTATTTACCCAACCACCAATGTCCCATTTATCGTAACCTTTAAATGTTTTCCAATCGATCGCTTACAACATAATTTAATCATAACCAATTTTTGGGATCGATGGTGGATGGTGTTTGATTAACCACCATGTAAAAACCATGAGGTCCCATTGTATATTTTGAGGAAACTCTACTATTAATTTATCCTCAATGAGATTCTAATATTTTTTTATTTTAGTGAGTTTTAGGGCTGAGGGAAAGGCTCTACATAGGATCGACTAGGTGCACGTTTTACACGTAATCGACCTATGAGGATCCATATCCAAAAGCCACTTGAGTCCAAGATCCTATTTTTAGTTTATCAAGTCATATATATTGACACTCTATATCCTCTTATTTTACTCACTGATACACTCATTTAGCATATAAGTAGGATCTCACAGACAGATGCTATAGATACACCACCTAGTATGCATACCAAACCCCACCCTTGTAGATCTTGTGGAACTATGTGAACTAGACCTTCTAATGATGATGGTGATAGTGGTTCAGAGGGATTGGATAATATTCTTATGAGTGATGATTTTTTGGCATACACAATTGGCATGTTAAATTTAAGGTATATTTGTAAATTTAATTTAGCTAATAATTTGAACTACATATAAATTGAATAATTTATGTCATTTTTTATGTTGTAGGAGGTGACAGTGCCTTCATCATCATAATCAACATTTGAAACATTTGATTTAATGCAACCATTATTTACATATTCAGATCCAGCTACTGGTCCATCCACTATTGCATATGTCTCCTTTAGGATGACACCTTTTACTTATATAGAGGTAAAATTTTGAGTTAATCTTATGTTCTATGTATATTTACCTTGTAAGTTTAAGTTAAATTTATCCATCAAGTATCTTGATTCATAAGTTCTAATAATATTCCTTGATAAAGATGGAAACACACACTTACCTCTACTAAATACCCATCTCTGATCCTTTCTTATCCTTCTTTGTCTTCTATATTCAACCTCTTTATCTCTTTGATTACTTTTCATTTACTAGGTCTTTCTTGTTCACTCTTACCTAATAAATGGCTCTTAAGCCTCCTTGTATTCACTTAATCCTCATTACTTGAATTCATTTTACCAAATAACTACCTCTTTAGTATTTCATTTTAACATCAACCTCCTCAGTTCATACTCTATTATCATGTTCTCTCTCTTTATCCTTTCTCTGTTCTTTACAATCTTCTTATGTGTTTTCATAGGTCTACATGCTACATTTATTTTTTCTTTTCAAAATAATCATAATAACATATACTTACTCAATCACATCTCATTTCATGCATCCAAACATTCCACACAACCCCCAAGCTTCAACTCTTCACTTAACTCTTCTTTCCTCTTTGAAACCTTCCTTCTACTAGCCCTTTTTTGAGGCAAACCTCATTGTTTTGAATAAAATAAAAATATCTCAACCAAAACAAACCCATATTCAAATGCCCCTTTACATCACATAGCTCATGTAGGGACTTTCATAATTTAACTCTCTTTGGAGAACACCTAAATCAAGACCCCTCAAGTCTAATTAGGTCTCTTATGCCTAATTAAAGGCTACTAACTATGAAACCATACCATATGTACTCAAATTTACTTTAAAGCTTCAAAATAATATTCCTACTATATAAATACACATATCCCAAAAAAAATTAATTTTCATCATTTAAATCACTTTTTATCTTATTTTCTAGTTTCAAACCCTAACTTATGTTGTCTAAGTCCTGTACCTACCTGAGAGAATAATAAATGGGCTAGAATGACCTTTTGACCCTTATAGATATTATAAATCATGAAATGGATCTTCCCTTACCCCACCCATCTTCTCAAGTTATTAATTTTCCTTTCTCAATACTAAATCACTCTCAACATGTTGTTTTACATAATTTATTTACCCCTCCAACATGATTATGTCAACAAATAGGACATAATAAACCCTTAAGAACCTTTACCTTTATTTGAGATAAATTCAAAGAATCACACAAATGGAAAATAAATATCCCACAACATTCACAATACCTTAAATCCTCAACTCTATTTCTAGGAACTCTATATGGTCTTTCTTTATGACTATGCAAACTCAGAATTGTTAATAATTAGGTTGTATATACTTTTACATGTATTTTTCATTTTCTCAATAGTATTGAGATTTTTAATGTGTTTAAATTAATTTCATAGATATCATATATACCTTAATCATTTTTCAATAATTTACAATGATATTTTAAATTGATAATGTTGTCCTCTTTCTGATTGTGCCTGAAGACATAGTATTGAAACTTGGGTTTCACCACTTTGAACCTGTAAACTACTGACTTGAATCTTCTTTGACTAGATATATGAAAACCATAGGATTTATCATAAAATACTAGACACTTATTTACATTTTAATCTATCAAACGAAGCTTTAAAAGTAAGGACAAAGTTCTTGATATGTCTCTTATTCTTTTTCTCTCCCTCACTTTGCCTTGTCAAAGTGTTACTATTCTTTCCACCTCCTAATCTTCCACTAACACTTCCTACATGTATTAAAAAAAAAGTTATATTACCTCCAACATGAAAACTAATTGCTATTCTTGGCCATTTCACATTGTATGGATGTTACAATTCTATGATTTTTGGTTTACATTATCTTTTCATGATATGCATGTTAAAATACGCTGCCATTTATGTCTTAGTTTACATTGAGAAAAAACTTTACATATATATCTTTGATACTTTATATAAAATTAAGTGAGACCTTGTTTACATGAAAATTTGATGGCTCAAGTAGACACTCTTAGCTCTCTGCAATCTGAGACAAACATAGGCATTATTGTTGTAATGTCATCTGCACAGGCATTGATAGAGGTATATATATTAACTTGTAATTTTGAATCATAAAAATATATATATATTTAATAATTTTACTACATAATTGGTGAAAATATAACTTATGTGAATGTATTTTATATCTAATGTTGTCATATCATATTTGATAGTCCTAATTAGATGATTACTAAGGCAACTTCTCATGTTTCTCCCATATTTCAGATGCCTATTCGAACAACTAAGCTTGCAATTGAATTGTTTGAGCATCAAAAATGGATTGAGTAGGACCATGAGCTTGCATTAAGTGCATGTTTAAATTAATTTTTTATTTTAGTTTAAAATTAATTTATTAACAATTGGTTGAATGTATTTTATGTTAATTTTATAATAATACTTGTATTTGAACAAATTCAGCTACAAGAGAGATATGAGCGGAGGACCCACAGTCAGACCTTGGATCAATCCAAGGCATTAGAGGGGTATCCATATACTAACAGGGAATCCTTGGGAGACTCTTCTTCAAGGAATGCAAAGAGAGGGAGGTTATCTGATGAATAGGATGTCTTACATGAGATGTACCTTTTTGTATGGCTTTATGCTAATTTATGCAATTTTGGCATTGTATATGCATATATGACATTCAACAAACATTAGATATTATGTTGGTATATGTAATTTTTTATATGCCTATCACGACAATCTATATATTATTGACATTACACACATGTGTCTATATTGTATGCCTATCATGGAAATCTATCTAATTTATATTGAGCTTTGATTTCATTATGTGTTATTGTATAGTTTTGTTTTGATCTTCCAAACTATTATCTATCATATCTTGTATTTAATTTTTTACACAAATGAAGACTAAAAAATTATTATTTTCAATGCTATAAATCTCAGATTTCCCATATTTTTGTAAATTAATGTTTTTATTTCATTTTGTGTAGTGGAAATGACTATTGAAATTCTGTTATATTTTGCATTTTTCATCACTCATTTGAAACTTTTCAATTGATTATTAGCATAATTTGATTACACTTAAAACCCATACCCAATCATGTTCAAACTTGTATAATGAAAATATATAAAATCATTCATAAATCCCTATAAATTTCACACTCAGATAACTATACCTTTAAGTTGCCTAATATTTCACCTTCACCTAGTTCTAATGCCTTTTTTAATATATTTTCTTGAAACTAGGCCAACTTCTTTTATTCCTCCTATCATCCCCTAATACCACCTAATGCACAGTTTGCTCTTCTATGGTTAAGAAGGCTATGAAAGTCATATTCATATGCTATAAGATCATGGATAATTCCAACCTCATTTATCCACTCTTGTTCTCAACTTGATTAAAAATCCACTCTCAAACAATCTTATTTTAAAATTGTCAATTACTCATTAAGTTTCTAGGTCTCTAGACCTAGTTGTTGTTCTAATAGGTCAATTTCTCAAAATAGAGATTTTAGATCTTAAAAATAATATTTATAGTATTATTTTAGAAATTTTAACATTTTCTTACCCTTGCCCAGTTTTATATAACTCAAATCAACCAAAAATTCATCTTAACCAACTTTTAACATGTTTTGAAGGCTGAGAGTTTAGCAGAACCGTTGTTCTGATGCTTCTTACCCAAAACTTGACACTAAAAACACATTTAGGGTGGGGGGTGTGGATAAAATATAGTATTGGGTTCTTTTCATCCCATCAGGTCTGATTGACAAACCTAACACCCATTATGGCCTCAATAATGCCCTTCCCTATACAAGAAAAATTCAATTTTGTAGCCTTAGTTCAAACACACATAAAACAAAACTTGTAAGTCATTTCCATGAACCATCAGATCCATCCCCTACCCTATTTATCCATATAATCTCACCCTATAGAACTCAAGTGGAACCTTTGAGTGAAATCCATTGGATAAGTTGCAGTGATGGGTCCAAAAATGCAACTTTTTGACAATGAACAAGCATCTTATTGAGCTTCAACTGCCATTTATGCCTCTGGGACCTTTATCTAAGAATATATCACTTTGATCATGTCAATATATAGAAATTACATGTTATAAATAGTAACATAACATTCAAATTCACCTGGAAGTGCATTTTCACTACCATTCTGAAGCGTGGAAACATTGGCAACAAAAGTTATCAAAGTTTAAGTTGTGGTTTCACAAAAAGTGGATTTGATTTTTCCTAGCCAAAAAATAAAACTACCAACACATAAAAAATGAGTGTATAATTTCTATGACAAGGTTATTGGCCTCACAGTAGGCCTGATTGACAAACCCACCACCCATTTTGACCTCAAGAACGCCCTTCCCAATACAAAAAATGTAATTTTTTAGCCTAAGTTCAAACATGCATAAAATAAAACTTGTAAGTCATTTATTTGAACCATCAGATCCTTCACATTATTATTTAAGCCCTATAATTTTACCTCATATCAATTAGGGATAATTTTTGATAGCAATTCATTGGACAAGTTACAGTAATGGGTCCAAAATTGCAACTTTTTGGCATTTAACAAGCAACTTCTTGAGCTACAAATGACATTTATACCTATGGTACCTACACATAGGAATACATAAATTATATCACATATATATAGGTAAATTATATGTTATCACACTTTCATGATGTTTAAATCCATTTAGAAGTGCATTTTCACTACCATTTTGGAGTGCAAAAACACTGTCATCAAATGTTGTCAAAGTTTAAGTTATGGTTGTAAAACTCTGATTTCAATACTTCCTGACTAAAAAATGACATTAAAAACACATATAATATGGGATAATAATGTATATGACCATTTTATTATCCTTAAATTAGGCTCTACTGATAAACCCACCACCTACTCCAACCTAAGAACGCCTTTCCCAATATAAGAAAAATGCTTTTTAACCTATGTTCAGATATGCGTAAAATAAAACTTGTAAGTCATTTATATGAACCATTAGATACTTAACCTACCTATTTAATCTTTATATTTTCATCCCAGGAAACTTACATGGAATATTTGAAAGTAATTTGTTGGACAAGTTGCAGTGAGGGGTCTATAAATGTAACTTTTTAGCTTTGAACAAGCAACTTCTTGAGATTCAACTACCATTTCTACCTCTTGGACCTCCACCTAATAATATATCAATTTTATCACATATATATAGCTAAAATACATGTTATCACACTACCACAATGTTCAAATCCACCTAGAAGTGCACTTTCACTACTATTTTGGAGTGCAAAAACATTGACAATAAATGTTATCAAAATTTAAGTTATGGTTGTAGAAATCTAGTTTTGATGCTTCCTAACTAAAAATTGACATGAAAAACATGTTTGGGGGGGAAGAGGGGTGGATAATGTATATTAATATGTTCTTGGGCTCCCATCAGGTCTGATTGACAAACCCACCACCCATTTTCACCTCAAGAATGCCCTTCACAATACAAGAAAAATGCAATTTTTAGCCTAAGTTCAAACTCACATAAAATAAAACTTGTAAGTCATTTTCATGAACCATAAAATCATTCTCCTACCTTTTTAATCTCTATAATATCACCCTATATCACTAAAGTGGAATATTTAAGAGAATTCCATTGGACAAGTTGTAATGAGGGGTCCAAAAATGTGACTTTTTGGCTTTCAACAAGCAACTTCTTGAGCTCCAACTATCATTTATACCTCCAAAACCTCCACCTGAGAATATTATCACTTTTATCACATCCACATATGAAAATTACATGTTATAAAACTACCACAACATTTAAATCCACCTAGAAGTACATTTCACTACCATTTCAAAGCACAAAAACACTAATAACAAATGTTGTCAAAGTTTATGTTATGGTTGTAGAACTCTAGTTTCGATGCTTCCTAAATAAAAACTGACACTCAAAAAATGTTTGAGGGGGAAGGATAAAATCTAGGAATATTTTTCTAGCCTTCAATCAGTCTTGATTGATAAACCCAACATTCATTTTAGCCTCAAGAGCACCCTTCCCAATATAAGAAAAATGCATATTTTTAGTCTAATTTCAAACACCCATAAAAAAAAGCATGTAAGTTATTTATGTGAGCTATAAAATCCCTCCCCTTAATCTTTAATCCATATAATTTCACCCTAAATCACTCAAATGGAAGCTTTAAGAGCAATCCATTGTACAAGTTGTAGTGAAGGGTCCATAAATGCAACTTTTTGGCATTAAACAAGTAACTTCTTAAGCTCCAACTACCATTTATACCTCTAAAACATCCACCTAATAATATCTAGCTTAGATCACATATAGATAGGTAATTTACATATTATCACACTACCATGACATTCAAATCCACTTGAAAGTGCATTTTCATTATTGTTCTGGAGAGTGTAAACGTTGATAACAAATGTTGTCAAAGTTTAAGTTGTGGTTGTAAAATTCTAGTTTTTATACTTTATGACTAAAAAATGACACTTCCAACACTATCTAAAGGGAGGATAATGTCTAGGACCAGGATCTTGGCCTCCCATCAGACTTGATCAATAAACCCACAACCCATTTTGGCCTAAAAAATGCCCTTCCTGATACAATAAAAATGCAATTTTTAGCCTAAGTTCAAACACCCATAAAATGAAACCTATAAGTAATTTCTTGATATTCGATCACATTCAACCTAATATTAGATCATGTCTAACCTAAGCTTCTCTTAACTTTAATAATATATAATTCTTTATTAATAGTGTTAACCACATGAAGGTGGAAGCTTATCTGGCACCACTAACCTATAAAAACTTATTAGTAAGTAATTAAAAATTAAATTCATATGTACTACCTTGAAAATAAAAACTATTTAGTAGAACTGATTACATATACATTTGAAAATTCAACATACCTATGTATTTCAATCCAATAAACCTTTAGGATTTGCTTTAACCTTGATAGTATCAAGAATAACTTCATATTTTGGCTCCCAAATGTTCCATAATTTCTTGTTTAATGGCCTCCCATGATATTTTTGTAATTGAATATTCATTGCAAGAATCAAATTTGAATAGTGTAGTATCTTTATATGAATTTCAAACTCTTCAAACAACTATTGATTTGAATATTTTACAGGATATTATCGAAACCAAGTTCCTATGACTGCCACTGACCTATGGGATAGTCAATGTTTTCTCCATCTATAACCGGGGAAGTCATTTTTTTATTTATATCTACACACCAACACAAGTAGTAATCAGTGCCCTCTTTATTATCCTCATCTGAAATAACTACAAGAACATGCCTTGTATCACAAAGATCCATTTCTAGTATTAATATAAAGATATTTAATGATAATAAATTGTACATAATGAAAAATATTCTACTTGGCTACACTAAATCAAATACATGGTCAAAGTCATCTGATGATATCATATTTATAATTTGCAATGATATTGGAACCTAATTTATGTTGATTAGAATTAGAGGTTTGGAACTCCAATCATCCACCCACTCTTTTGACTCACACTCATTCCAAATAGAGTCCATGCATGCAAAACAAAAACATGCCAAGTGTCCTATATGAATAGTTTAAGAACATGCATTTGAGCTAAGAAATGATTGGAGGTCACTTGAATCTATTAGAGTCATATAATCCTCATAATTTGCCAAATTGTTTTCCTTCATTAACTAGAAATGTCTACGAATAGTATAATTTGATTAAGCACCATGACACATGTTCTCGTTACACCATTTAACCATAGTTTTTGTATTTATCAAATGAACACCCTGTTCAAATTTCAACTCCTCCTTTGCAATAGCTCTTTTTACACATGATCCAACACCATCATGCTCCCCTTTTCCATGGCCATCCTCATTGGAAATCCAAGTGTGTTCTATACTAGTGGTAACATGCATCCTGCTCAACCAATTAAAAAACCCATGTATTTTTATATTACAATGTGAAATTACCTGACCAAATGTAATGTTGATTGAAATTAATGTTCCTCTGACTCAATTTTTCATAGAACTTTTGCAAACTACCTTGTATATACTCTAAACAATGTGATCGATCATCATTGATATAGAAGTGCTACTCCCTTAATATTTTCAATTGACTTTTTGTACTATCAAGTGCATGCATGAATGATATATGCATAAATATGGTAACTTATGATGAGTTGTAAACTACGATTAAACTTCCATTTGGAGTTTTAATGTATACTATTCATTAAAATCAACTACTAAAACAATTGAACCAAGCGGGAATGAATCCTTTCTTATCTTTAAATTTGCATCTAACCATCTATCCCTATGTGTGTGCCTTGCATACTCATAAATAATCTTCTCCCTACATTTGACCAAAAATTTAGAAACAAGTATCTTTTTTGTAACAAACTCACACTTTTTATATTCTTTGCCATCTTTTACTTGATAAATCACTAATTTATATTTGCTTAAACAAACTAATTCTTGTCCAATTGAAATTGTAATTTCCTCATGGATACATTTTTTTAATTTTGGTAATCCACCACAAATGCTGTAATTTTCATTTAAACATGATTTGTTGTAAAATAATTGTCCATTTGATATTTTTCAAAAGATAGAATAAATTTCCTAGCTGATTTTGGTGGCAATTCAATACCACACTCTTGAAAAATGTTGTTCGTATGCAAAGTACAATGAATATGGTGAAAACATCATAGTGCATTGAAAATTCAACATGTTGCCTACAACAAGTGGTGCATGTGTGATTTATTTTTACATAAAAAGGATTGACCATCTCAAAATATCTTTGACAAATATAAAAAAAATTATATTTTTTCCAAAAATTTAGAATAAAATTGTTCTTAATTCATAACCAATAAATGTTTTTGATGCGATTCACAGTTATGAAAACCAACTCTTCTTTTTACAACATCTCTTGCGTTGGGAAAAGCACTTATATTTTATTTCCAAAATTAAGCAAGTAACATTTTGATAATATTGGATATAAACTTGTCCTTTCATGGAAGTCTACTAGAGAAAGCTCAGATCTCATTGGTATTAGGTTCATTAAGTCTCTCATGGCTTTCAATTAATTTAATTAATATTTTTATATTTATATTAAGTGTTCAAATTGTTTTTAAAACCATTCATTTTTTCCTTATTTTGTCACTTATTGCACAAGTTGTAAGTATACATTGGGTAGCATTACAATCTTGGCTACATGATTTTTGGCCTATAGTATGATATGCATCATGTAGATTTTCAATAATTTCATTTTTTTCATCATCAATGTTGGATGTTATTTATCCTAATGTGTACATTATAGGTCTCATATTAATCAATTCTATCAATTGAACAAATAATTTACATCTTTGACTATCATAATCTAAATTATGAAAGAAATATCCCAAATTTGTTGATCCAGTCTTCTTGAATGATGATCAAACATTTTGTTATGCATTTGTTCTAAAATATTTTCATCGACTTGAATTAAATACTTGTCTTTTCTATACATAATTCTTGGAGGTGTTGTTAATGGTGGAATTTGTTTAGAGGGTGTTTATAAATCATCATTACTTTCATTATTTAGAGGTGGGATGATATTTTATTCATTGCTTATTTCTTCATTATATATTTCCATGAAATTTTCTTTATGGTTAATTTCATCATTATTTATTTCCATCAAATTTCCTTCATCCATGGAGGGTGAAGCATCATACATAGACTCATCATCAACAAGATCAAAAACTTGGAACTTTGAATGTAAAATTCCAACATTATCTAATTTATTATTGTCAATTTCATTATTATTCATTTCATTATGGTAAATTTCATCATTATTCAATTCATTATGGTCAATTTCATCATTGTTTAATTCATTATTGTCAATTTGCTCATTATCTATGGTGTATGGCTCATCAAGTTTAGGGTTTTTACCTTGTCTACCATGAATTTTTTGCAATCAGATCTTGTTTTCTCTATAAAATTTTCCATTTCCATTGCTATTTTATTCTTCAATATCTTCCTCTTCCTCAAACACTATCTGTCACCCATCAAGGATAATTGATAGCTTTTCTAAGGTGGGATCAAGCACATAGGTACTGCATGTCCTAAAAAAGTACATAGAGAATGTTTGTGGGGATATAATTATTGATTTGGATTAAAAATAGATGTTCAAATTTGAGTTTAGTTTATAATAATAATAACATGATCGTTTTATTACATAATGTGATCATGTTATTTGTTATACTAAGTTATACTTCAACATACATATTGGGAAGTGAATATTAAAAATAATGTGATGATATTATGTAATAATGTGATCACATTATTATTAATACTCATTTGAGGTTATAAATTGACATTGAGAACCGAGTGTCATCTATATTAATAATATAATGATCACATTATACTTAATATAGATTAGGGATTAAGACATTACTGCATAGGGTTTAGGAATTAGGGATTAGGGATTAGTGCAAGTAGGGTTTAGGTTTAAAGATGTATATAAGGTCTAATCGGTCTATGCCATGTGTGAACCAAATTTTTATTAGAAAGGATGTTAATTGGGACTAAATCAACTGGTAAATAGGGAAAGTTTTTGGTTTAAAATTTAGGGTATAGTGTTTAACGCTTAGGTTTAGGGTACACAAGCTCAATCAAAAAGAAAATTATTAGTCTAAATGATGTTAATTTTGACTAGAATGATTGGTTAAAGGTTTAAGAGTTTATATTTATGGTTTAGATTCTAGGGATTAGGAACTTTAAGAATTAGGTCTTGAGTTTTAATTTTTAGGGTATATAGGGTACAATCATGATGTAGATTGGGGAAATTTGGAGTTGATCAAACCCCAATTCACATTATAGTCATGTAATTAGGCTGAAGGGGCTTAAAATATCCTCAATTTACTTTAGACGCACAATTGAATTAGTACTCCAAAGGCTAAGTTTTGGCCATAGGTTTAAAAAATGAATTTTTTGACATCTTGTAATAAGATTGGTTATATCATAAGGCATGTATGTTTGCAGCATGTAGTGGGCTTTAGGGCATAGGGGTTATAATTTTTGTTTTAAGGATTAGGGATTAGGGCATAGAGTTTAGGTTTATGAACCTATATATAATGTCTAATCACTCTATGCCATGTGAACCTAATTTTTACTACAAAAGATTTTAATTGGGACTAAATCATTTGGTAAATAGAGAAAGCTTATGGTTTACATTTTAGGGTATAGTGTTTGGATTTTGTGGTTTAGGGCTTAGGTTTCAATGCATATATGGTTTAGGGTACAAAGGGTCAATCACAAAGATTATTGAAGACAATTTGAAGCACTTAGACCCATTTGTGACTATAGAATGTGTTTTTAGGTTGTCATTATACCCCATGTCATCATGCAAATTGAGTCAATTAGTCAAATGGGGAAATCAATAATGTGATTTAGGCCAAATTGAGCAATATGAAATTAATTCTTAGTCTAAATGATGTTAATTTGGGCTAAAGTAATTTTTTCAAGGTTTAGAGAGTTTATATTTATGGTTTAGAGTTTAGGGATAAGTAATTTTAGGCATTAGGGCTTAAGGTATAGCTTTTAGGGGATATAAGGTATAATTGTGATGGCAATTTGGGTAAATTTGAGCTCCTTGAACCTATATTTGTGATTAAAGAATGTGATTTTAATCTCAATTATCCCCCACACCATCATATATTGAGCTAATTAAGTCAATTATTGTTTAATGAGTGATGCAATTTTGACCAAGTTCATCCTTGTGAACCTAATTCTTACTATATATATATATATATATAGGATGTTAACTAGGGATAAATTTATTGGTTTAGGTTTTAGGGTCTATAATTTAAAGGGTTTGGGTTTAGCGTATGGCTTAGGGTTTAATACAAATGGTACAAGGTTTAGGATTAAAGTTAAATGGTACAGGGTTTAGGGTTTAAGATATTGGATATAGGATCCAATCACTAAGGTAATTGAAGAACATTTACGATGCTTGTTCACCTATTTATGAAAAATACCTTCATGTTTGCATTTCTAATAAAAGTAGGGTTAGTTATACCATGTACATGTTACATACATGTTATACAATCAATTGAGGCATATATTTGGTTTAGGCACTCAATTATGCCTAGAGCATGCCCCTGATTACACAAATTAACTAATTGGATCAATTCATGATAGAATAAATCTTTTGATTTTTCCCCAAACCATATCTTGCTCTTGAAGGATTTAAAATTAGCCTCAAATGCTTCCTCAATTAAAAGAATCAACTTTTTAGTTAATTATATATGACATGACATTAAGGTTAATTTCACTCCAAATCACATCATATACAATTTAAAATTGGTTCATGTGGCTCATTTTGACCCTAATTACCTCCATGATTTAACTAATCAACATTTACATTCATTAGATAATGATTTCAAGTTTATTGAGCTCAAAACCACATTCTATACATGTAGAACTTGCATATAAGTAAATAATATTTCTTTTATTCAGTTGAGCTAATGAAATTGGAGTTGATAAACCCCCAAATCACATTTTATAGTCATGTAATTAGGTTGAAGCAACTCGAAATAGCCCTAAATTACTTAATATGCATAGCTAGATTGGTACTCCATAGGCTAAGTTTTGGCCATATGTTTAAAAAGTGCATTTTATGACATCTCATGATAAAATTAGTATATCATAATTCATTATTGGGCATTAGGGCACAGGGCTTAAAATTTATGTTTTAGGGATTAGGAATTAGGGCATAGGATTTAGGTTTAAGGACTTGTATATAATTTATAATTGTTTTATGCCATGTTCAAACCTAATTCTTACTATAAAGGATATTAATTAGGACTAAATCAATTATTAAATAGGGGAATTTTATGGTTTAAAATTTAGAGTATAGTGTTTAGGTTTTAGGGTTTAGGTCTTAGGTTTTAATGTATATATGGTTTAGGGTACACAAAGTCAATCACAAAGATAATTGAGGATAATTTGAATCAATTAGACCCATTTGTGACTATAGAATATGTTTCTGGGTTATCATTATACCCTATGTCATCGTGCAGATTAAGTGAATTGGTCAAATGGGGTAGTTAGTCATGTGTGATTTAGGCCAAATTGAGCCCTATGAACTTAATTCTTAGTCTAAATGATGTTAATTTGTGCTAAAATGATTGGTTCAAATTTTAAAGAGTTTATATTTATGGTCTAGAGTTTATGGATTATGAAATTTATGGATTAAGACTTAGGGTATAGGTTTTATGGTATAAAGATACAATCATGATGGTGATTAGGACAAATTTGAGCTCATTTAAGATAGATCTAAGTAAAGAATGTGATTTTTGGATCAATTAACCCCCACATCATCATAGATTGAGCCTATGAAGTCAATTGTGGTAATGAGCGATGCAATTTTGACCAAGTTCATCCTTGTGAACCTAATTCTTAATATATATAAGGGATGTTAATTAGGGATAAATTTATTTGTTTAGGGTATATAATTTAAAGGGTTTAGGGCATATGTCTTAGGGTTTAATGTAAATGATATAGGGTTTAGTGTTTAAGTTAAATGTTATAGGGTTTAAGGTTTAATATATCAAATATAGGGTCCATTCACTAAAGTAATTGAAGAAAATTTGAGCTTCTTGTTCACCTATTTTTGATAATTACCTGAAAATATTTTCCTTTTTTATAAAAGTAGGGCCAGTTAAGCCATACATGTTATATAATAGATTGAGCAATAAATTTGGTTTAGGTGCTCAATTTTTCCAAAATCATGCCCCTACTTACACAATTTGACTAATTTGATCAATTCATGATAGAATCAAACTTTTAATTTTACCCCAAACCATATCTTGCTCATTAAGGGGTTTAAATTGGCCTCAAATGCCTCTTAGATTAAATAAATCAAAATTTTTATATTTATTTATGACATCACATTAGGGTTAATTTCACTCCAAATCACTTTGAATATATAATTTATAATACATTCACGTGGCTCATTTTGACCCTAATTACCTCCACAATTGAACTAATCAACATTTGCATTCATTAGCTGATGACTTCAAGTTTATTGCATTCAAAACCACATTATATACATGTATAACTTGCATATAAATAAATTATGTTTCTTTGATTCAACCAATCTAATGAAATTGGATATTATCAACCCCCAAATCACATTTTATAGTCATGAAATCATGTTGAAGGGGATTGAAATATCCCCAATTTACTTCAAATGCATAGCTAGATTGGTATTCCAAAGGCTAAGTTTTGTCCATAGGTTTAAAAAATGCATTTTATGACGTCTCATGATAAAATCATTTATATCGTAAGACATGTATTTTTGTGGAATGTATGTTTGTGGCATGTATGTTTATGACATCTTTGAACTTGACAAAATACAACTTCTTATATGCAAAATAGGGTACTAACACATTGATATACCTTTAAAATATATCCTTATATAACTTCACTTAATGACTCAAAAAATCTTATTAGATACTTAGATAATACTAGAAAGTTTATAATTTTTTTTATAAGTTCTAAACATCACCAATTATCCACAAAAAATAACGTAGACCTGTTTAACCAAATTCAGCCTATTTTAGAACTGTATACACTCTTGACATGAAATAGAATGACCCTTGATTTATTTTTTTAACTCCAGAACATAATTTTAATCTTTTTAATACTATAAAGTCCTTTTCAAATACCAAATTTCAAATAAATAATCCTTAAACATTTATAATATCACTAAAATCTCTTTCGAACCTAATACTCTAGGTTTGTTAGTACTCAATCAGAGGATCCTTTTAGTCCAATTGATTTTTTGACAATATAATTTATTTAATCATGTAAAAAATGAAATATATATCAAATCTACCAAATTTTGAGTGATTTGGATAAGTGGATCACCAAAAACCAACTTTTGACTTCTTAACCCTATCTAAGATGAACTAGGACTATTTGCATTTTAAGGAAGATTAGACTCATGTCAAATGAATAATAAATTGATTCATAGGTTAATACATCTCTAATTATCATTCAATTCTATCAAATCTCGATAAGAACATTTGTCCCAAACAATAGTCTTTAAATCAACTAAACATTTTTTTAAGACTACTAAGCCTAATGGCTCTTTTAGTAGGTCAAAATGTACATTTAGATTTAAGGGTATTGTGAATATATAACATGATCATGTTATTAACATGATTGTAGTAATAACATGATCACATTAATATTGTGATCTCTTTATTAATCCGATCATGTTATTTGAATTTGAATTCAAATCTCGTGCATTGTGGCTTGGGAATGGCTTGGATTCTTGAGCCTAAGGCTTGGACCTATCAATCTATAGTCGATTCTGATACTTATGATAAAAATTAATAAAATTCAACATTGTATTTATTTTACACATATTGTGTGATTCACACATAATCCAACATGTAGGGGATAACTTTGAAAGTCTGAGGCTCTCTTCTAGATTATTGGATACGTTGGCAACACTCTTTGATAGTAGGGTCTTTGGGGCCAGCTTGACACCATGTGCCCAGTATCCTACTTTCCCCCAAAGTCACTATGGAGATAAAGAGTTAGTGTTTTTCTATTTCACAAGGAGTGACAATTTATGACCCATATACAAATGTACTAGAGTGAAGATAAAGTAAAACCCATAAGCATCTAGGTGGTTGTATCCTTTCCCAATAGATATTTTGTACAATACATATCGAATCTAGACAATAGTGTCAATGTAACTATCCCAGGATGACATTACTATTCAGAGCTCCAGAAGAGCCAGATCTAGAATTTGACAATTGTTATAAAATCTCCTTCTAGCTTGATTTCTACGTGTTCTAGATCCATAACTACATTAACATTAGAACGAGCTAAGTACATTATTTTTTTATCATTTCCATATCTAACATAGTTATACTTTTTATATTTAGACAATCTTATCATAATAAATTCATGTATGTTTCAATACGAGTTTAACATTTGATTCACTTGATATAGATCTAATTATCACCTTTGTGTTATTTCATTTGTCTATGCCCATTTAATCAAAATATAAGGTTAATAATAAGATGACCTTAAATTTACATTTTAAGATTAAATATTAACATATTTCAATAAGATGATTTTTCATTGGGTTTTATTTACATTTTTTATCTTTTGTTAAATATATTTTTTGTAAATTATCTCTTTCACTTGATTAGAAAAATGCATAATAATAATGAATGACTAGTAAAAAAAATTAAAATATTTAAACCAAAGTGAAGCATATAAATTGAGCTCATTAAATTTTCAGCAAATTTATCATTTAACTCATCAAATTTAATATTTAATTTATAATTAAGATTAAAATTATGTATACAATTTATTGCATTATATTTGTAGTCCATTTTAAAATCTAATTTATAATTCTATTTAGGTATTTTATTTTGATGAAATATATCTATATATTAAAAAAAATTATAATATACAAATAATTCACAAAAAAACAAGTGGTATGGAAGCTTGCCTCAAAGTCAGAGTAGGCCAAGCCTAGGAATAGGAAAGAACATAAGCAAAAAACAACACTAGGTCCCACCTAGGAATGATCGATCAAAACATCATAAAAGAGAGCATTAAGCTACCAGAGCAAGATCGAAAGGCAGAGGATCCATATCATCTGGAACCCAACCTAAGCTTGGCAAGCCATTTTCATCTAGAATTGGCTCCCAATCAAAATATTGAGTAGCATCCTTGTCATCTTCTTATGGCCAAGTAGCAGAAATGGCCAGAGAGAGTTTGGGGAACTTGTCCAACATGTTTGCCTATCTGACCTCTAGGTGGAGACCCCCAAGCATCTAGATGCAGAGGAGGAGGATCACCCCAACCATCCTACCTAGCAAAGGAAGGATGTGGGAGTTTCCACCCTCACTATTGAATAGGAAGGGACATGCACTGATATGGATTTCCATTATGAGAGTAACACCAAGAACAACTATGATGGTTCCCACCTTGAGGTGGACTAGCAATTATTCCATCAATTTTGTTATTCCTGGTCAAAGAAGGAATAATCTACACCATAACACAAGGAGCATCTTCCCAATGAGTGACAAGGTCTTAGATATGGCCAAGCTCAATTGAAACTTTATTTTCCTGCACTTGAATCTATAAAATAATGATGGAAATAATAGAGGAGTTGTTGAGAGCAAAAAAATTACAATTTGAAGAAACATTGCTAAACATTACATTATTTCTTTCTTTCCATAACCAAAAGAGGATATCCACTCTAAAAGTATGTTATACTATGGTGTATTTAAAAGGCAAGGTGGTTTTTTCTCCAAGAAGGATATGCTGTAATTTAAAAAAATTGGGCTGAAAAGGCTTGAAAAGGTCATGAATCCATGTCCAGACCCTTTGAGCTTTGGAGTAGATCCAAAAAAGATAAGAGATCATTTCCAAATGGCCATAGAATGGTCATTATGAAGGGAAATTCATAAATGTACAAGTCATCTACCTATAGGTAGGTCCTAATACAAAATACACCAAGTGAAGTGAGCTAGCTTAGACTCTAGGAAAACCTCCCAGACAGTGTCAAAATTGAAGCACCAGGGGTGAACTAAAGATTTCAGACCCCAACGAGAGTTAATCTTGTCCACCATAGGCATGTGGGGAGTAAGCCAACCATATCTAAGCCAAGGGGTGTAATTTCAAAACAGATTTTCAACATACCACTTCCAATCCTTCCACCAAGGATGATCATAATTAACGTAAATTTTGTGAAGCATTGAAGGTGGAATAACATTAAGAATTTATTCATAAGATTATGTATCAGCATTGGCTAACCATAATTTGGTTTTCACCTCCTCCTAGGAAAGCCAAGAGTGATATTGCTTATGAAAGAGGTCTTGGATAGTATGAATGCCTCTATAAAACAACTTGAAAGCATTGATCCAAGGAAACTCAGCTATAGGGATTTTATTGAAATTGATAACAAGTGACCACCATAGGGAGTGTAAGTTAATATAAAACCCATCATGAAACCTTGAGCCATTCTAGAGAATCCATGGTTTGATATTTTCCCATGCTTTTTAGATACTTTTTACCATAAAGGACCCTGTAATTTGAACAGAGGTTTAGATGATAAGCATATTGGAGAAGTCAATCCCTTTATAGTATTTTTTGCCTTTACAAAGGCCTAAATAGATGTAACATTGAAACAACACCTTCCAAGCTTATTTACCATCAATGGCCCATACAATCCATTTGGCACATAAGGAAATTCTTTGACAAACCATGTAAATGATCCCCATACCTTCAATGTCTCGTGTGAGAATAGTATTTCAAAGCAATCCTATGTAAGCCATGGCCATGTGAATAATTATCCCAAAGAAGGTCCATGAGAAGTTTCTCAAGTTTTTGATAAGAATTCTTGGAAGGCACCCAATATGAAGAGTAGTAAACATAGGTGGTCACACATACTTTCAAGTAGATTTAAAATTTTATTACTAATGATAAGGGATTAGTTACTCAATATTCAAATTTATTTTCTACTTTGTCAATAGCATGTTATCAAAACATGGGTAGAGAGGCATCAAAATCAAAAGTGATGCCAAGAAACTTGAAGATTTCATCATTTTGGATCCAGGCCCACCCATACTTGGTAGTCCACACTAGTGGAGGGAGGTATGACTTCCTGTGGTAATGATTTCTTTTACCATTGGATGCTTGACCCAAACACAAGGAAAAAAGTGTTGAGACACTACACAGAATTGACCATATTGTCTTCTTATTCAATAACAGTAAGGAAAGAATCATCAACAAAGTAGCCATTCAGCAATTACATATCTTCTTAGGAGTTTTCTTTATCTGGAGGGAGATAGATTTATTTAACAAGGCCCCTAGCTTGGGTATTGATAATAAGATATTCAAAACCCTTAGTTACAATCACATAAAAGGTAGATGCTAAAGGGCATCCTTGGTGAATAGACCTAAATAAACAAAATTGTTCAGAGGTGAATCCATTAATAGAGAGGATCGATGAAGTGTCTTTAAAAAGCATCTAGTTGGTTTGAATGATATTTGGCCCAAAGCCAATGAATTTAAGTATGGATAGGATGAAACACCACTCAATATGATCATAAGCTTTTTCAAAGTCAATTTTTATGAACATGGCTTTTTGCTTAGATCACCTAGCCCAATCCATTCTTTCCTAGACTGAAATAATATTGCTTAATATATCTACTTCCGATGAATCTTGTTTACTTAGGGTGAATGATATACAACAATAGATTACACAATCAGAGCACTAGAGATTTAGTAATGATTTTTTAGGAAACATATAAGAGGGAAATCGATTGCCAATTATAGATCAACTCAGGATCCCCTTGTTTACGTATGAATTTAATGTTTCCTTTATTTATATTCTTCCCTAGATAATGTGTGTGAAAGGCCTCTTGATAAACATGGTATAAGTAATCACCCACAAGATCTCAGAGGGATTTATATAATTCATAGGGGAAACCATCAATACATAGGGATTTGTCCTTTTCCATATGAGCCACTACCTCATGCAAATCATCCATAGTGAGGAGCCTACCCCAAACCACCTGTTGAGCAGGAATGAGTTTGCAAGGCACCACTATAAGACACTATTGAAGGGCTATTTCATGCTCTATGGAGGATGCTTGAGCTCTGAACACTTATTGATAATGGTGGACAAAGGGTTGAACAATCTGTGGTGTCTCTGATAGTCTCCTTCTAACATCATAAATAGCTTGTATTTTTTGCTTTGAGTTTTTAACTCAAAGCATTAGAAAGAATTCTTTGGAGGCTTTGTCCCTTATTCTAAGCCAGTAGAGTCTATATTTGATTTGAATTCCTCAATCATTATAATTGTTTGTAATATGGATGTAATGCTGCAAAGAAGAGACTCTAATATGTAAGTTCTTATTGAAGGAATCCTTTTCCAATGCTAAAACCACATGGCTAAGCTCTGAGGAAGTAAAAGAGTAAGAGTGTCAACTAATTTTAGCAAGTTAGCAACTATAGACTCTAAGAAATCAAGAATTCCTTTTGATGGCATCATCCCACCAAAAAATACAACCAAAATCTTGGGATGTATGGGGACCCAAATTCCAAACTCTATGAATGTATGCCATAGTGGGACCATTCTTGAGCAGGGAGGTATTAAGAAAGAATTATGTTTTATGGACTTTAGGTTTCATAAATTGCCATGTCACATGAAAAAGAATGGGGGAGTGATCAAAAAGCTTAAAATCTAATAGCACCTATACTGAGGGAGAAAAATTGTTATAAAAAAAAAATATGGTTCAGTGGTCATCAATGCTCTATTTAGGAGTTTCAAAATCTGACTAGGGCCATCCCTGAGATTGCTCCAGATATACCACACTCCATCTGTAAGTTGACAAATTAAATTAGACTCATAAAAGACCCATTTAGTATAAATATAATACCATGCCTCCTTTTTACCAATTGCCTAATGCATTGGTAGATGGCCCACTTTGCCTTCAAGAAATTCCACCATATTAAAGTCACCACATATGACCCAATGAGCATTGGGGAAATCAATCGCAATCCATCACCATAAATGAGTATGCTTAATGGTGTCATTTGAGGCATAAATATTAATAAATCAAAAAGAATGGCTTTCAATGCTAAAAAGGGTCCAAACTAATTGGTTGGTGGGGTCCACACCAAATTGCACTAAGTGTAGCCACCACCTTAGAGAAATAAATGTGATCACACCACCACATCTTGTCTCATGATTACTATACAAAAAAATACTATTATGCTACATAGAGCTATTGACCGTTGTCAATAAAATATCTTCCACCTTCACTTCTTGCAGACAAAGAATGTCCATCTTAGGAAACTTATTTCTGAAATTAAACACAACAAACTTACGTTTTGGGTCTATAAGACGTTGAACATTCTATGAAAAGCAATTCATAGATGACGAGTGTCAAGAGATGTATCTTCAGAGTCTAGGCCTTATAAGACATCCTAACAATTATATAAAAAATGCCCACTATTAGCATTTAAAAAATCATCAAATTATTTCCTCATAGCATGATCAACTTGATACTCTCCTTCTTTTGACTCTTCACACCTCCTAGGAGGGATGCAAGATCATTTGGGTACATCCCATCAAATAGGAAGTGGTGGAGAGGTTGGTTGTGAGGATAAAAAACTAGAAGAATTGGGTAGAGAAGCCTTGAGACACTGAGATAGAATATTGGCCTGAAGATGAGTATTGAAGACCCTAGGTTTTTCTATTACTTTCAAGGCTTCAGCTTGAGAAGGCTCTTTCTCAGTAGGAACCTTGTTCTATGGGCCATTATTTTTTGATGGCTTGACTCTTTTAGGATTTATTGTGCTAGAGCTTATGGATTTTGTGTGGTTATACTTCTTTCCTACCCTAGTCCAACCATCCTTGATTGGCCTTTATCTAGCTTTTAGAGAGGGCTTAGGAGGAGAGGATGAGCAGTTGGGCACATTCTTGCAAGCGAACTAAAGGAGACGGTCCCAAATTTTATGGTCGGTGGCTTGGTAGTGAAAATAGGTGTTGGGCAAGTTGATATACAAGACTTGTTAGGAGTGTCTCACATCCCCAACTTGAAATTCCACAAACTCCTCGAGGTCGTAAGAGAGGTCTAATTCTACACAAACTTGCTTATGTAGTCTAGCAATGTAGAACCTATTTTTCTCATGGAAAATAACATGACTTATGGAAGAAGCTATCTGGTGAATAAAATGCCAATAGGGAAATGAGAGACATGGAAACTCTACCCAAACTGAGACCTTGAGAGTAGTGTGCTTGTAGACTACAAAGTCATGTGTCCAAGGGAGAGAAATACGAGAGAGTCCCTAACATACCATGTGGTTGACTTATAAAGGATACCTCCTGCATTGGAAGGGTTGGTAGAATGGAACAAAGAAAACCCTTGGTCATATTTTGGACACTCTCAAACTTTATGCCATGAGTAGCCTAGTGGACTCGAACCTAGGACCTAAGCATACTTTCAGAGAGAATTTGACACACAAAATATCCTATCAAACAAAACTATTATAACTATTGACAAGCATATTTAAATTATGGAATGGGTAAAATAACATCAGATTTTGAAGAGTTACCTTGTGGTAGACCTTTGAGATAATCTTTCTCGGGCACTTACAAGGGCCCATTGCTCGACACTCTGCCATTCTTCTCCATAGTTGAAATAGTCAAGAGAAAATGAAGAGAAGTCATTAAATAGGTTGGCCTTACTTTAAATTTTGATGCAACTAATTTATATGAATCACCCAAATATCTGAAAAATTAATATTCTCTGTAGGGTGCTTACGTATCACACTTTTACTCTCTACTTCCCATTTCAAAGGGGCATGCATGATTAAAATTTTAACATACCTTCACTTTCTACATTTTGTATGGGTACATTTAAAGTTGAAAAGGAAACCATTTATTAAATTCTATCTACAAATATTGGAGGAAAACAATGTCGATGCCATCCACAATTCCATCATTGCTCTATATACCATAAAAATTGTTTTCTTGATACTTCCAAAAAATGTTCTCGTGAGAATTTTGAAATCTAAAAATATTTTTTGATATTTTAGATAAGATCCTTAATTTATCATAAAATTTTATAGTTTTTAATAATTTGTCACAAAATCTAAATTTCTAAATGTCAAATTTTGATAATTTATATATATATATATATATATATATATATATATATATATATATATATATATATATATATATATATATATATATATAACATTTTAATTGATATTCACTTATCATATATCTATTTTAAGAATAAATCACTTTATGGACAAGCATCGTTAAAATTATTAAGAAGTGCTTTTAAAAATTAAGACATGATCTTGCGTGATGGGTAATAATTCCACTTATATATATATATATATATATATATATATATATATATATATATATATATATATATATATATATATATATATATATATATATATATATATATAATAAAGTTTAATTGATATTCACTTATCCTATATCTATTTTAGGAATAAACCACTTTATGGACAAGCATCGTTAAAATTATTAAGAAGTGCTTTTGAAAATTAAGACATGATCTTGCGTGATGAGTAATACTTTTAACAGTTTAATTGATATTCACTTATCCTATATCTATTTTAGGAATAAACCACTTTATGGACAAGCATCATTAAAATTATTAAGAAGTGCTTTTGAAAATTAAGACATGATCTTGCATGATGGGTAATACTTCCACTTATATATATATATATATATATATATATATATATATATAAATAATTGATATTCACTTATCCTATATCTACCTTAGGAATAAACCACCTTATGGACAAGCATCGTTAAAATTATTAAGAAGTGCTTTTGAAAATTAAGGCATGATCTTGCGTGGTGTGTAATACTTCCACTTTCATGAGCTGCCAAAGACCCAAGGGCAAGCTTCCTAAATGTACGTCGTCATGAAGATGATGTCACTCTTGATGTAAGATGGTTTATTGATTACATGCCCATTGCCAAACTTTAATTTACTTGTAAATGTAAATACCATGTCATTTGCAAGATTTAAATGGATCAATTTATTTTTTAATATA
The DNA here is from genome assembly GCA_037957365.1 of Torreya grandis. Taxonomy (NCBI): domain Eukaryota; kingdom Viridiplantae; phylum Streptophyta; class Pinopsida; order Cupressales; family Taxaceae; genus Torreya; species Torreya grandis. Next base: position 77,043 of record JARHVA010000809.1, read on the forward strand.
AATCCACATCAAAATTTTAATTTCTAAATATAAGATCAAATATTGAATGTATGTTTGGTGAGACACTTACATTTTTTCATTATCATTAAAAATTTTATAAAAAATTGGTTTGTAGTTTTGCTTTGTTTAATGTTTTTTTTTTTTTTTTAAATAATTTTAAGATTAATTAAAATTAATGTAATTTTTTTAAAGATTTTTTTTTTAATTTATTGATATATTTTGAATTATTATCACTAATTTATTATTTATAAAAAATTGTCAAATTTTTCTTAAAGAATTCAAAACATGTTAATCAAATATATTACACATAATATTTAGTTAAAAATCATCTTTTCAATCTTATAAATTATAAAAACATTAAAATTCTTATAAAATATATTATTTATAAAATTGAAATATGAATAAATTTATTTATAAATGTAAATTGACACCAAATTTACATAAAATATATTATTTAAAAAATTTAAACATAATTCAATTTATTTATAAATATATTAATCATAAATATTTTAAATTTATTTAATATAAAATATACTGTTTATATGTTTTGATGTTCTTGATAATATGTTTGATAAATGTCAATCTAAATTAATCTATCAAACTCACTCCAATACTTAATACATGGTGCTCTGGGATATAACAAAATATACTCCCATACATCATTAAAATTGATTTAAAAATAATTAAAATTATTTTGTTTTATAGTTTCATTTCTTCAATTTAATGTTTTTAAAAAGAGACTTTCATGTTTGCATGTAGCATAGGGCATCGTTCGGATAGGATTTGCTTAATTGATTTTATTATTTAATTTATATTTTTAATTTTCTTTAATAATTTATGATAAAAATTTAAAGTACATGCAGACCTACGTTCCAGGTAATAATTTTACACACCCCTGCTCAAACAGGGGCAATGATTGTTTTTTTAGCTAAGCTGGAGCTCCAATGGCATATAAAAGAAGGATTGGGTGCTGCATATAATGTGAATAATTGCTTCTACTGAACGGCATTAGAGTAGCAGAAGCTGTGATGGAGAGAGCCAAAGAATTCACGTTTTCTATTGTTTTCATTGATTTTTTAACTCTGTTTATGCCCAACCTGCAACTTGTTGGGAGGATTTTCGCATAACATGGGCAAATGACCACATTAAACAAACCAGTTAGGTCAATGGCAATGCCATTCAGCTGGTTTTGGACCAAGCATCAGCTATGTCAATTTGTATTTAAAGAATATATTGGCGTGATATATGATTTATTTAGTTTTTTTAAGCTAATCGTAGAGTTACTGTGGTGATTCAATTTTATACCAGGCTTTGGATTTGCTTTCAAACAAGCGGTATCTTTTCGATCGAGTCAGCATGAAAATCAAGCTTGTTCCTCGTGATTCTGCTGGAACAATCACTGCTTTTTATGTAACATTTTACATAATTTGAATTTCTTTAGTGTTTTCCAAATAATGCTTGAATGAACACACTGACATCCTTGTCAGATCGAAAGATACAACAGAGGGTCCTATGGACATATGACTTGGGGATCTCTTAATTTTTTAAAGAGCTAGAAATATTTGTTCTAAATATCTTTGACGAAATCACAAATGAGATCTTGAATGGACATCCAATCAAACTTCTAAATATTTTCATTATGTGCTGATAAATTTGCTGTTAAGCTGTAGGTTTCCCAATTCTTTATTTTGGAGAACTTAGTTGGATGGACTCTTCCACCACATAAGGCTGGTTGGGGAGGTCAAATTCCTGTTTATAAGCATAGACGGGACTGAGTAAAACTGGGTTGAACCTTTATTGTTCGCATGGAAAATCTCTTTGCAGCTCGTAACTTACTTTTTCTTATTAATATTATAATTATTTTAAAATTATTGATTCTCGTCCCATCACCTTGGAGATGAGATATTTTTAGTGGTGTCAAAGAACTTTTTTAGAAGGCTTTTTCTTCTCTGTTACTATAATTTTGGAATTTTAATGAATAATTATCATTTATTTCTTTATTAATATATTGAAATTTTTATTTTAATTATTTTACAGCTAAGCTATCATTTGATAAAAAGAAATTTTATAATATTTTTGAGTCGTAAATTCTTAATCCTCTTAATTAATTGAGAATGAAATTATTGTTCTTAAACAATATTGTTCCACAATTTATATTTATATATATATATATATATATCTATATAAATATAAATATATTACTTACAATTTTATAATACAACGGGCTCATAAAACGAAAGAAAACCTAAGAAAAAGGAACAACAGCACCCTCTTTAGGACCCTGACCAGGTTAGAGGAAAACAATGTTAACAAGGTACTTACTAAAACGATGTAGATGTCATCCCCAATCCTACAATTCCATCCTCACTCCATATGTACGGTATTTTACAAGAAGTTTGTTTATCCTACATATAGTACATCATGCAGTTATAGAAGCCAAACTTGAGCAAAAGTAATTGTCCATAACAGCTCTTACAAAGCATATAAAAACCTTATGAATGTTAACAGTTCATATGCCCGCAAAACACTCTGGCGGAGGGACTGGATACCTAGATTTGTCTGTACAGTAGTCATATACCATGTGATTTAGCCTCACCCACCTGTAATTCCTCGCCTGCAAAGGACTTAAATTTTTGTAGTTCAAACCTTCCCGCCAATTATTGATGTTGGAGGTACAGCTAGCCTGTCCAGGAATTGCACAAGCTTCTATATCGAAATCTTTGTAACAAGCAGAGAATGGTGCTTTACTCCAGTCTATCTTCTCTAACCCTCCTCTTGTGGCCCAGTCATCTGCCTCCCACAGGGTGGAATAGATCCCCATGGCCTGAGACTTTGGATAAGGAATGCCTTTCAGTTCATTGTTCTTATATACTCTAATTGGTACATAATCTACAAAGAATCTGCAGTTGCACACATAAACATCTTCAATTCAGCATGATAAGACAAGGGAGTTACAATTGAGTTAGAATGAGCTAGGCTTACATACATTATATGATAGTGGTTCCAAAGAATGGAGTAAGTGTGAAAATCTGCAGAAGGATCAAACCAAAGGTTCACTCTCTGCTCTCTGCCACCCTTGCCATGGGCAAAGACATTGGTTTGGACGGTGTAAGGTTGCCCAGATCTGTTTCCCAAAAACTCAAAGTCCAATTCATCCCTAACAGTTTGTGTGTCCGAATTCATCTGCTCATAAAATCATGGCCACTGCCCTAAATTAACCCGAAAAAAAAAAAATGGCATTCATATCATAACATCCTCAACAAGGTTAAGAGGGATTTGGAAGATAGACCCAAATTGGTCAAATGATATTCCGAAATTCGGGAAAAATCAAATTTAAAAACAAGTAAAATAGGCCACCAAGCACTGCTGAAAGAACATTGTATTAGTAAAGGTAACAGGTAAAATTTTTTGTCCTTGAAACTCCAATTTGGTGTCTGTGAGTCTGTTGTGAAATTCCTATGAAACCGTGTTGCTGCATCAATTATCGAATGCTTTTAAATTAATTCAATAGCCACTGATAAGAAAATGTATAAAACCACGTCCATAGCTCTGTATCTTTCAACCATGCAAGGATGTCAGTGTGTTGTTTTCATTGAAGCATCATTTCGACAACAACAAAGAAATTCAAATTTAGTAAAAGCTTACATAAAAAACAGTCACTGTTCCAGCAGAATCACCAGGTACAAGCTTGATTTTCATGCTAATTCGACCGAAGAGATAATGTATCTTTGAAGCAAACCCAGACCCTAGCATACAACGCAATCATCACAAGAAGGCCATAGCCTCGTCAACTCTATGATTAGATCAAAAATAAAAAGCAATTAAATCATAGGTCAGGCCAATAGATCCTTCAAATACAACATAAAAAGCGTAGGCATACCTGAGTTTTGGTCCAAAACCAGCTGAATGGCATTGCCATTGGCCACACCGGTTTGTTTAATGTGCTCATCTGCCCATGTTATGCGAAAGTCCTCCCAAAACGTTGCAGGGCGGGAAGAGACAGAGATCATAAATCCAATCAAAACAATAAACAACAAGAAACCTTTTGCTCTCTCCATTACAACTTCCGCTACTCCAATATACTTCAGTTGAAGCAAATATACTCGTTGTATGCAGCACCCAATCTTCCTTTTATATCCACAATTCGAGCTCCAACTTCAAAAAAAAAATCAATGGCCCTAAATCAATTTAGCTGGGGTGTTTTAATTATTACCAGAGAAATCAATCTAGATCATTACAGCTATTCTGATAAGATGTTTTGGCCAACTCCTACAATAATAATCCTTTTAAAAGGACTGGGCCACAATCGCTAAAACAGGATTGCCAAACTTTTTAACAAGGAGAAATTGCAATACAAGGGTTTGACGGTTGATTCATTATATTCCATCATCATCACAATCTCAATAGTTTAAAGCTTTTGCTGTATGAAAGCAGAGGGCCTGGTTGTAATTGTGCTGTCAAGCCAATTATTTGTACGGTGAAATGCTTCGTTAACTTACATGGTGACTTATAGTGATTGAATTTGAACATATAACTTCGTTGCTGGCCACATCTTGATAAACATTGCCGACGGTAAGGATTTTATCTGGCGAGGGACCATCTTATAATGGACGAGCAGCCGCATTTTTGTCATTTTCTGTTCTAAGGGATAAACATAGAACACTAATGGTATCTATAACGCCTTTCATCAAAATAACGGTACCAATAAAAACCTAAACATTGATGCTTATAACTTGTGTTTGCTTCTTTTTCGAATTAAAACGTCGGAAATTATGAATATTATCTCGAATGACACCGAGTCACATGAAAACATTGAAACCACCACTATTTCAATTTTTAAAAATTGGGATAATTTATTCTGTGGGTAAGGTTGATCTTCTAGTTTTTGTTGTCCATCTTATCAGAGGTAATGTCCACGAATGAGACTATTGATTTCCTGTACGTTCAATTCGATTACCCTCCGTTGCCCTCCTCCCCGTGCTTCCTCTATTTGGATCCCTTCCATCACACTTAAAAATTAACATCTGTTGTTTCCAGAAACCACCAAGTTATTCTTCACGGGGGTCCATTATTGGAAATGAGATTTCTGCTTCATCGTTATAGGCTTTGTATTATTGACTGAAATCATTACGCACGACATCGATTATTGTCTTTTTTCTTGTGATGCTCTAAAGCTGATCATTATGCAGACAGCGGTTCAATACAAACAGACATCGATTAGCTTTGTATTTTTCCATACGCGCTGTCATAATCTCTTCATCATTGTGGGGTGTGTTTTTATTATCTACACTATACTCTTTGTTAGTCTCGAAGTATAAATCTTCTGTTAACATATTAGCATTCCTTTTTTTAATATTAATATATTTTAATTATTTTAAAGAATGTGGTGATATGAACTTATAAGAAATACCAAAAAGCTTAAAAGGAAAAAAACGGAATAATTTTAAGCTTGTGATATTATATGAATATTAATTGTGATATGTGTGTTATAGTGGTGCATGTTTTATAAGGTAGTAGGAGATGATTTGAGATTTGCCTAACATTTCTTCACCTTTATATGTTTAAGGAGTCTCATCATTATTTTTTTATTATGTTTTCATAATTTGATTAACTTTTTTTTAAATCTTTTGAACTGATGAAAAATATGATCACCGATTCTTATCTCTACATATTAATATTTTTATAATATTACTTTTTATGAGCATAATGAGACATTATTTAAAAAGGAAGATGATCGTATGTCAAAAGATGCCATCTATTCCCAACAATAAACTAGAATTTATTGTTTAACTAAATCTAATAAAAACCTTGTTTCAACCTTCATCTAGATGATAAACTCTTTGATGAAATAGCCTACTGAAATATTCAAATGGTTATATGAAAGTTTAATAGATTGTGTGTGTGTCATTTACCTAATTAAATAAAAATATAATCTTTAGACCAAATTTAATCTCAACATAGTGTTAATGGGTTTATTCTATGTGAACTTCAGAAGCCTTAAGGATTGAAAGAGATTATTTGAGCAAAGGTTGTGTTTCTAACAAGATTTAACCCATCCAAATAAACTTTAATGTACTATATTCTGATTTGGATTCAATTATATACCTCATTGTTAGAATTTTGGATTGAATAATATTTGTTGTAATTGAATAATATGATTAATGTTTGTATAATTATGATAGAGACAACTCAATGCAAATATATTTATTATTTACATGCACAAATGGATTTTAACAAATATTGATGTAAAAAAAAAACTCAATTGCAAACAAATGCATGTAGTAGAAAAAAATTGTTTGATTATGAATAAATGAGATTTAGGTGGCACTAATATCACCAAAGCGAACATTTTTTTATTATTTTTCTCATCTTGTAAACCTAATACATTTGCATCTATGGATTTGATGTTGTTATATTAAGTTTTTAAACTTTGGGATTCCACCTCAATTATGCTCCTAATACAAATTGGAAATAAATGCAAATAAGGATAACTAGATAATTGGAAGATGAAGATTATGACTATTACCTAATATAAAAACGCTTGATGAACCCATTCATAGTGCCATTCTTAGGCAAATCCATAGTGGGAACAATGCATGGATAGAATTTAGGATTTTACAATCATTGGCTCAAAATGAATTTGGATGACCATGTGATATTAAATCATATTAATTCTCTTTGAATTAATTAATTTTTATTTAAGATCATTATAAGTGAGCATGTCATGTTTTCAAAAGGAATCATAAAATAAATCATTAATGTTATTGAGTAAAAATGCATGTGGATGTGACAACAGGGAAATCAACATCAACATCAAGCAATTAAAGTCAAATGGATTTGGTTTCAGTTTGATTTTATATGAGATTGATCTAAATATCAAATTAATTTAAATTTTAAAGTGATTCAATACTAAAATGAATTAATATCTAAGTGATTTCAAATGCCAATATTATTTAGCATTAGTTTGAATTAGCATCAAGGTAGAATTAATGCTAAAACCAAGCATTCAAAAGCTAATTTTCATGAGTCTAGATAAAATCTAAAGGTTAACATCCACAAGGAAATCAACATCAACATCAAGCAATTAAAGTCAAATGGATTTGGTTTCAGTTTGATTTTATATGAGATTGATCTAAGTATCAAATTAATTCAAATTTCAAAGTGATTTAATGCAAAAATGAATTAATATCTAAGTGCTTTCAAATTCAAATATTTTGTAGCATTAATTTGAATTAGCATCAAAGTAGAATTAATGTTAAAATCAAGCATTCAAGAGCTAATTTTCATGAGTCTAGCTAAAATAAAAAGGTTAACATTGATGTCAATTTATTAGGGTCACTTTGACTTAATGATAAAATTGAGTGATATATATTTGGAGATCATAAAATGACATTTTTTACTCTATCACCTGATGGATCATGCTCAGTGGTCCTATTCAACATACTAATTTATCCTAGATAAAATAATTGTGCATAAAGGCTAATTATTCTCACAAGCATGTCAAAATGCAATGTTCAATTATAAGGCATGATGGCATTGTTAATTATTCAAAGGATAAAACATTGTTGATTCAAAATTAACATTAAACAACTTCTTAGTATTAAATCATATTAATGATTTTAAAATAAATTTATTTTTGTACAAAGGTCACTTTATATTTATTTATTTATTACTTTTAAAATGTTCCTATATGTAAATTCCTCAAAACTAAACAAATCAAGTATATTAAAAAGGTAAAGTCCTCAAAATTGATCAACTCAAGTATCATAAAGAGGTTAGTAGTGTGGTGGGCCCAAATTAAGCACTATATAAAAATTTTAAGTGCACTTTATTAATTATATTGAATTAATTATTATTTTCCCCATACAAATGATATGGTTATGTAAGGTGCCATAAAATACAATTTAATATTAAAAATTTTATGCTTTCGTAATTCATACAAATCAATTACAATCTTTTGTGATAATTATGTTTCTATATATTGCTCGATATTATAGATCACTACCTATGATCCTTCATTAAGAGAAGGACTGATGGCAAAAGATTGGGTGTAGGGATACGAAACATCAAGTAATAAACAAAAACATAATTTTTCTAAAAGAGTTGTAAGTAATATAATATTGCTGATATATAATGTCATTTTAAAAGAATACATGATATAAAAAATATGCACTTGTGGACAAACTCTATTCAAGTGAAATTGATGTTATAAAGGTTTAGTTAAGTCTAAGTATGTGAAAAACTAATTTTATGGTGAAAGTGAGTGTAAGAGCGATGAAAATTATTGTAATTGGGTTCCTCTTTCTCTTATCCCCAAGAGAAAACCTAATACATCTTTATGTATAAATGTTCATTTTCAATGAATTATGAAAAAACATGCATGTTGAGCATTTGGATTTATCAGCTTTAATATTCTTAATTAATAGTTGTTATTTTTTGTTTGAAGATGAATTAAAACATGAAATTCATATATTTTTAATATAAAATATAAACCATTAGGTTTATAAGGCTTTATGTTGAAAACTCTAAGTGTGGACTTTGTGTCAAACACATCAAATCATTTTTTGAAGAAGATTTAATGTTTTCATAGAACCATTTTCCCTTATTTGTACTCATTTCCAATATTCTCATTTTCATGTTGAATGACATATTTCAACCCATTTTACCTAAATCAAAGTTATCCGAGTGATTGTATGCATCTATTCTACTTTGAGTTTTTCACCCTCCTCTATTTCTTCTTCCATTCTCTTTTCACATCCATTTTCCCTTCTTGTTCTTTTTTTTTAATTTCAAGCTAAAATTAATTAAAACCCTAAAAAAAAATCCTTCACATAATGGAGTTTCCCCTCTTAAATATAGAGAAAAATCACAAGTTTCATTATAATTTCTTTAATGTTGCAAGATTATTTGTTTCTTGTTGGGTTAGTATGTAGTATAAACTAAGAAAGCTCAGTGATATAAAATATTAGCAATATTTTTGGTAACTCCGTTAGGAATTGAATTTTTTTTTGCATTCATTTTTTATAAATTTCAAGGAAGCTACCCTAAAATGAAGGTTTTCAACTCTACTAAATCAAGGAATCTAGTGCCTATATCCTTTTTATTCAATAAATGGTGTAGGTTCTACTCATCCCAATTTATCTCCCCATCCCATGGGAAAATTATTTTAGGCCTTTGGCTTTGGATTAGGACTAAAAACATTAAATCATAAGTCAAGACAATAAATTATTCAATATTACTAAAACATACAATTAGAGGCATTGTTTATTTCCAATAGTCTTTTTTTTTTGGTACACTAATCATCAAGCACTAAATTTTATAGATAATTAAGATAAGCTAAATCAAGGGCACATGAAATCGGATTAATTTATTTTTAAGATACATTATTTTTTTAAAATCATAGAAGTGGTAAATTTAATAAAGTTTTAGACTCCTTAAGAAGGTGAGATCTTGTTTTAAATGATCTCAAATTTTAATTCATTGGGTTTGAGTCAATAAAAGAGTTTTATGAAGATGAAGAATGTCTTAAAGATGCATGGATATCATGAAAAAATCATACAAAAATAGACATAACTCTGTGGTTAGAGTAAATTATTCAATATGGATTGGTATTCAGGTGAAGAGGATATGGATACCTCAATATTCTATGTGATAGAACATGTTGAAATAGAAACATAGAAGACACATGATTAGAAATTTTGGATGCGATAAAAATTTATTATAGCTAAGTGATAAATATTATTTGCTAAAAAATGAGCATGGTTGTGAATATGTTCATATAATGATGTAAAAAATTGAGTGTACAACTGATAATCCATATTACTCGATTATATCAACCATTACCTATTCCAAATATCCCATGGGATGCATTAAGCATGGATTTCATTATTGGATTACTAGTAACTGAGCATAACGGTAAAAAATCCATTTTTTTTATTTTACATAGATCTTATTAAATGGTACACTCTATAACATGCAATATTAATAGTTATACTATAAATATTACTAACCTATATTTCAAAAAAGTTATGAAATTACATGGGTTGCCAAGGAGTATTGTGTTAGATAGAGCTATGAAATTTATTGAAAATTTTTGGAGGACATTATGGTATAAAATAGGAAAAAAATTAAACTTAAATTAATTTGATAACCATCAAAGATAAGGGAAAATCAAAGGTTGTAAATAATAGTCTTTGAAATATGTTGAAATTTTTGGTTTTTGATAAGCCCAAACAGTGGGGTTTGGTTTTTGCACAAGCTAACTTTGCCTATAATGATTCAATCAATAGAAGTATATTTATGAGTCCTTTCTAAATTGTATATGGTATCATTCCTAAGGATCTATGTGAATTGATAAATACAACTTATTTTAGTATAATAATTTTGGAAGATGAGGAATATCTATAATTTATGCATGATGTAAATATGGAGGTAAAAATGAGACCATAGGAAATTGGTAGAAAATATAAATAACATGTTGATCAGAGAAGGGAATGAAATTTTTAATTTGGAGACTTAGTATTTTATCACATTTTAATTAGGAGACATTTCTTAAAGGTGAACATAACAAGATTAAATGGAACACAATTAGACCATTCAAAATTATTAGCCAATTCTCATGAAATTATCTTACTAGAAATAGTGGATATCTCAAAAAATATCAATGAATATTTTTATACTTGTATGTGGAAATGAAATCAAAAGAGGAGAAGTCGAGAATGGATTATCAAAACATTGGTTGAACATTGAAACTATTATCCAATAAAAATATATAGATAGAATCCATCCTATACACACATATTTATAAATAGATGAGGGGTAGGAAGTACTATGATAATTTATTGAAGTGGAAGAATCAAGAAACTAAAGAGGTAATTTAGATGAATGCATCTTAATTTGCTAAAAAAGGAAGATAAATCAAGGAACTATAAAAAATTTCATGAGAAAGAACTCATGGACAATCTCATTTACCTTGGGTGCTTGATGTAGAACCATTCAAGGTGAAATGGAAATATTACATCATCCAAAAACAATATGAGATTTTGAGTAGTTTCAATAAGGTTCCTAAGCAATGAAATTTTTGAAATAGTCATTTTGGTGCATGGATGATCTCAAATAGAGCTACAGATCAAAAGTTATGGCCTCCAGAAGATTGGCCTATTTTTTTCTACATCATTCTCCTCTAGTTGAAAACAACTCAAGTACTGCAAGTTGTCGCGATTTTAATACTACCATTTTTCTTTGTCAATATTATTCAACTCCCTTTCTATAATCCAAGCATTGTATTCTTATTTCAATCCTTTCCACTACACCAAATACCTATTATAATTCCCTTGCCTTATGTTCACTATCTTCATATCCAAAAACTACATTATTTTTTCCTTTTTCTTCTTTAGAACTTATTGCTCCCAACTTATTCATCACCTTCACCATATTTTCCATGGAATTCATATAAATCTAAAAAATTAGATACTAGGGAGATATCAAAATTTTGTGGTAAACTCACCTCATAAGCATTGATTTTCTTCACAATCTTGCAAGGTCCAATTTTCTTGTACTTTAACTTGTTTTATGTGCCTTTTGTAAATCTTTCTTTCTTCAAGTAAACCATTACCAACTCCCCTTCTTCAAATAACTTAGGTCTTCTTCTGACATCTACTGATGCTTTGTATTTCTCATTACTTTTCTAAAACTTTCTTCTTACTCCTTGAAACTACTACATATGCTCTGCAAATGCTTCTACATCATCACTAACTCACTTTACAATTGGTAATTGTAACAAATCTAAACAACCCACAGTATTTCTCCCATAAACAATTTAAAAAGGTGACTTTCCTATTGATCTACTCACTAAACTATTATATGCAAACTCATCTTTTGGTAAATCCAAGTCCCATTACATGGACTTCTTTCCCATTGTGCATCTCAAAAAAATTATTAAGATAATATTCACAACTTCTATGTGTCCACCTATTTTTGGGTGATATGCACTACTAAATTATAGCTTAGTACCCATCTATTTCCAAAAGGTCCTCCAAAAATGACTTGGAAATTTATGTCCCTATCTGAAATAAAAGTTTTTGAAACACCATACAATCTCACAATATCCTTAAAAAAACTCTATAACTCTAGTGACATCATTGGTTTTCTTACATGCAATGAAATGAACCATTTTAGAAAATCTATCTACAAAAATAAAAATTGAATCATTACCTCTCTGTGTGTTTGGCAATCCTAACTCAAAATTAATACTCAAATCTATCCATGGTCCTCTTAGAACCAATAATAAATTGTACAATCCATTATTTTATGCATGTCCTTTAGCCATCTAACATATCCTACACCTTGAAACATACCTTGTCACAGTTCTCTTCATCTTTGACTAAAAATACTTTTCCTCCACCAAAGCTATTATCTTCATCTTACCAAAATGTCCAACCAAACCACCACTATGTAATTCTATTATTATATTATCTCTTAGAGACCCAAATGGAATGCATAATTGTTTCCCTTTGAAGAGATAACCTTCTTGTATAAGATACTCACCATGAATAGTATATGTCCCACATATTAATAGATTCTTGCACTGCTTAACTACCTTGGCAAAATATGGATTAGTATCATATAATTCTTTGATATCTTCAAATATAACTATCTCACTCACCATAGTAGTTAATAATGCTACTCTCCTGCTTAATGCATCAGTTACCTAATTCTAATTCTCTAATTTATGTTTCAACACAAAAGTATACCCCTGCAAGAAATAAACTCACTTTTCATGTCTATTTTTCAATTTATTTTGTGTATTCACATACTTCAAAGCCTCATGATTTGTAAATAGAATAAACTCTGTAGGCACCAAGTAATGCCTCCAATGTCTTAATGCTTGTACCATTGCATAAATTTCAACATCATAGGTAGAATATTTTATTCTTACATCATTCAATTTATCACTAAAATATGTTTTTAGCTTTCCTTCTTGACTCAACACATCACTAATTCTCACAAATGAAGGGTCATAATCAACCTCAAACAGTTTGTTAAAATATGGTAATGCTAAAATTAGTTTTCTGTAATCTTATTCTTTAAAAATTCAAAGCTTTCTATGGCTGATCTAATCCATGTAAATTATTTTCCTCTCATGCAATCTGTTATTGGTGTCAAAATAATACTAAAATTTTTAATAAATTTTATGTAAAAAGTTGCTAAACCATAGAAACTTCTTACATCGATAATGCTTTTTGGAATAGGCCATTCAATAATTTCCTTTATATTTTCTTCATCCATTCTCACACCATCTATTAAAACTATAAATCCAAAAAATACCAAACTATTCTACATAAGCCTACACTTCTTCAAATTGGCATACAAATTATCCTTTTTTAACAAATCTAGTGCCATTCTCAGATGTTGTAAGTGTTATTATTTAGTCTTACTGAATATCTAAATATCATCACAACAAATAACCATAAACCTACCAATATATTATCATAGAACTCTATTCATCATCCTCATAAATGTGTTAGGTGCATTAGATAATCCAAAGGGCATCACCATCCATTAATACAAGCCATCCCTAGGCTTGAATCTAGTTTTCCACTCATCTCCTTCATAAATTCAAATATGATATTAACCACTCCCTAGATCAATTTTGGTGAAATATTTTACTCCTACAAGCACATCAATCATATCATTTAAATGAGGTATAGGAAATCTATACTTTATTGTAATTTTATTATTTGATCTAGTATCCCCACACATTCTCCATCCTTCATCTTTATTTAGATTTAGAATGTTAGTGTTGCACATGGACTCATGTTATCCCTTATCAACATCTTTCCTAACAATTTACTAACCTATTTATTTAATTTTTCATGTTCTATTGGACTCGTCCTATAAGTTTCTTGATAGGGTAGAGTTGATCTTGGAATCATATCAATGTGGTGTTAAATATCTCTCTTCAGTGGTAAACCATCTGGTAACTTATCAGGTATAACATCTGCATATTCTTTCAACACTCTTATTTTTCTTGTTTGTATTTGCACTATTTTCATGTCTTCATTTTTTGCTACTAATGCATAAAAACAACCTTATACCTTCATATCATGGATAAATTCTTTAGAAGAGATCATGATTTATGTCTTCTCTTCCTTTTTAAGAGTTAAAAAAAGTACCTGTGTATCACCTTTCCAAAAAGCGTATGTGTTCTTTGCTCCATCATTAATTACTTTTCTGTGAAATTTTCATGGTTTTTGTAATAACACATGGCATGCATCCATGGGAATAACATCACACCATATTTCATCATTATATCTTTTTACTATAGAAAACTTAATTAAGCACCTTTTATCTATTGTAAATTCATTCCATTTTTTAAACCATGAAATATGATAAGGATTAGGATGTTTTTCACATTGTAAATTTAGTTTTTTTATCATTTATTTAGAAACCATATTTTTATAACTACCACCATTTATAATTAATTTACATACATTTACACCTGAAGTACATCTTATTCAAAACATATTTGATCGTATCCATGCATCAACACCTTCTTTATTATGCACTTATTCCTTCTTTAGAATGATCATTGTTCTTCTCATCATGAGATTATCTCCAACATTTGCTAGTAAAACTTTAATATTTTAATCTTTTATCTCAACCTCAACTAGATTTACTCTTGGTCAATCCTCTTGCCTCCTTTCTCGATCTTGATAGTGAAGACACTCAAATGCTCTATGCCCTTCTTTTCCACATCAATAACAAACATAAGATTTGATCTGATTCAAAAACTATCCTCTAATACCATTGTAACCTCATCCTCTCTAAAACCCATTTTCTCTTTATTGGTATTAAATATCTTACCTATTGTCATCTTGCCTATTTGTAACATGTGATGATTCACATTTATTGGTATTAGACCCATATCTAGTGGTATTAGACCCACCTCATCCCCTTATTTGATGGGATCTACCTCTTCTTGGATGAATATATGTTCTTCTAAAGTGCTATCTATTTTATTTTTCTTCTACCTTCAAAGCTAATTGATAAGCCTCTTCCATGCTAAGTATTATATTAATGCTTAATTCATTTTAAATAATAAATTTAAAACTATTTACATACCTTACAACCCTATTATCTTTTATTTCATCATGCTCCATTCATATAAAAAACTTATAAAACTCATCTGTATACTCTTTTATACTGTGATCTTTTTGCCTCAAATTTTGAAATCTTTTGTATAGGGTTTATGCATAATCCATAGGAATAAATTTATCCCTCATCTTCTTCTCCATATTTTTCCATGAATTAATATTCTCTTTACCTTTTCCCTATCTCTCTTTATATAAGTGATCCCACCAAATCATTGCATGATCTTTCAATTTTGTGCATGCAAACTTTAACTTCTTGTCTTCTCTCATAGTCTTCCACTTGAAGAACTTCTCCATGCTATTCATCTAATCTATCAACTTCTCTATTTTTAAACTACCTCCATAATGTGGAACATAAAACTTGATTCTTTCATTTCTTCTTTATATATCCTAAACCACCCTCTCTTTTATCGATGCTAGCTAATCTTATTGTTCTTCTTCTTTCTAAATTTCATCATCACAATCTGTGTCTTCCTCAACTTCATCACCACCTTATCTTATTCTCTTATTGGTGATAACCTTAGTTAAATATTTTACTTGCCTCTATATCTCTTGTATAGTTTGATTCATCTACACAATACCTCCTCATCCTCTCACCATTTCTTACTCCTCCAAAATTCAACCTTATTCTCATACCAGATAATGAAACCAGAAACTATCAAGACACTAAATTATCAATAGGCAAAGCTTTTGAAAATAATAAATTATATTGATTCGTATTGATTGAATTGAAATAATTACAACTCAAACCATGCTTAAATAAGCCTCAACTCATAATCAGAGTTGACATGCAAAATTTGAAATAAAACTAAAATATAAAAAAAGAGCTTCTATTTTCAGCAATTGTTATTTTTAGTAAGTTTCATATGCAAGCACAAGCAGCTTTACAAATATCTTGAAATAAAATAAACACTAAAATCAGCCTATAGGACAAAATTCAATTGAATTTAGATTTTGGTTCTAAAAATATATAATTTCACGTATTGCCTCTAAAAAATATCGAAAACAAATCTAACAAGATTGGATTTAAAAGTTTTGATTTGAGTTGGGACCTCATTTTTTATCAGCTTTGACTAGTGGGTTTGGGAAATTCAAGTGTAATTTACAATTCACACATTTTTAAAAATAAAAAATTGCATTCTTCTCTGAAATCTCCTTGGAACTCCACTTGAGTTGACTTCTTCTATGTTGGGTTGACTAGGGGCATTGGGAAGTTGGATTAAAATTTACAAATTGCATTTTGAAGACTTTATTTTACAAGTTTCTTCTCCCACAAAAATATCCTACAAACTTTGGAGCCTCATTTGCAACTTTTGAAACATGCCCTTTCTTGACTTTCCACCTCACTCCATTCCAACTTGGTTTATCACATTACCTTCTGTAAAACATTTTTAGAATCCAACCCTTTCCTTATCCATTATTTGATTCTCCATTTTAATTTATCTCTATGTATAATGTATTTGAATATGAAGACATAGATCTGTATTGCCGTGCTTCATTTCCCAATAGATCAATTGCCAAATCTAGTTGCCTGGTTAAATTATTAGATGTGTGGGCATGCAAAATTTTCACTTTATATTTCAAAATAAACTCTATAATTTCCTTCATAATATATTTGGGTAAATAATCAAAAATAGATTCCTACAACTTGGTATCTTTTATGTTCCCATGGTTAGTTTCGAATGGTTCAAAAAAGGGGATATCCTCTATGTCAATTTCAGTATTTTCATACCCCTTTCTATTGGTGGATGGGAACACAAAGACTTGGGACCAAAGCTCCACATAATCTTTCCACAATGGCACCCTAGAATTCCCTTGACCTGCATGTTCCATTACACTTTCTAGAGACAACCAAACTATATTATTTAGGAAAATAGTGAATATTGCATCTAGCCCTTTCCCACCTTCCATTATGTGGGTTGTGTTTCCCCTCACAAAATTGCCACTTGACCATATCCATGTAGTATATTTTAGCCATGAAGCATTGGCATTGAAGTTACATCTAACATATTTTTCTTCCCTCAAGTTACCGCCTAAATCTGTAGAGGACACATGCTAATTTTTTTTGGAGTGTTGAATGTCTTTTGAAATTTGCAGGCCTAAGAGTATCATCTAAAATCTGCAAATTACATACTTTATTTTTCCCCTTTTATCTCTGTATACCTCTTTATCTTCATGGGATCTGAAAGTCCATGTGTATTTTTCAAGTTATCAACTTTCTAGGTGCATCTTGGCTTCCACTTTTTTCCATCCTCCTTCTTGCTAGCTTAGAGTGTTGTGGTTATGGGAGGTTCACTTACAAATTACAAGTTGCATTTTTTAATGTTGTTTTTTCCATCAAAATCCCCATTTGGAATGGTATTCTATGAAACACATTACAAGTTTGTAATTACAAACTACAAATTTAAATTTTCCTAATACGCTTTACCATTTAAATTATGCATGGGAGCATGCATTACTCCTTATAGGTTTCATTTTATTCCAACCTCCCATGTGGATGCCTTTGTCTTAAAACTTTTTTTTGACTTATTGTCTCTTCCCACTATCTATTCCCATCAAGATCCATAAATCCATATGCACCTTGCAAGTTCACAACTTACTTTTCCACCCAATAGTCCCCACAGACTTTCTTTCTTTATTTGCAGTTTGGATGCCGGTCAAACTTGTAGTCAATGCTAAAATCTCTGCCAATAACTCTTTGTATCCATGCATTGACAAACATTGACTCTACTTTATTTCCTACCCATCCACATGGCAAGGGTCTGAGGGCATGCATTTTAATGTCTACATGGTCTCTTAAAACTTCCATGTGGGCATATACCTACACATCACATCGAGTGACATGTTTAAAACCTTCACCTTGTAATAACTACCTCCACATAGATGTCTCAATGCATTCTTTCATCATAAAATGGCACAAATGTTTGGTGTATATTTTAGCACCAATAGAGTCAAAATCAAATTGAGTTCTTGATCCACCTGCATATGAGGTTTAAGCAAGCTATCAACTCAATCCAATCTATTCTATGAATTGATCATTATACACACACACACACATACAAGTTGTCACTAGGTTCATCCATTGGTTTACATACCCAACGAAGTGTATTTGTTCCTTCTTCTTTCTTATCTCTTTACTCAGTTACTTTATTTAGTACAGTCTTTTTTCTTTTGATAATTTTCATTACAAGGCATTGCTTTGGATCATGTTTCACATATGTATACCTAGCATCACATACTCAAACTCAACTACATAGACTTCACTTCTTAGGTAAGTCCAGGTACACTTCTTTTTCCTTTATATTAGTTATTTCACTTTGCTACATTTATAACATAGAGGGGGGTAAATGTAATCACCTAAAGGTGGTATATGAATGCTAAGAGTATTGTTTGAGACAACCTATTCCTAACTTGGCCATAGACCTATCTTAGATCCTTTATCACACTTTTTACGCCATTGTGTAGACCACAAACATCTTCTATCATTTCAAACATAGTCATAAAATAATATTCCCATGTTCCAACCTAGTGTGTCGAGCAACCTACCAACTAGACACTAGTGCCATATTAAGACACTAGATCCCCATGGCGCTAGTGTCCCTAACTTGGTGCTATTGTCCCTTGACCTAAATCTCTTGAACAGATATATTTTCAAACATGTGCCCCTCTTAAGGTCAACCTAAGTACATTTTATTATTTACATAAATTATAGATCTCTATAAATATAAGACTATTATACCTTTATCCATTAGATGAAAAATAAATGCAAAAATCTTATTCAAATAAGAAATAAGTTGAGCAAAATCAATGTAATTGATCCCTATTCTACCTTACTTCTGCATACTACTATCTACAATTATCGTAAGCCCAAATTTTAAATATTTTCAATCTCAAGCACACTCAAGGCATTCAAGACCATTCTCATTCTAGCATTCACTTGCACTTGCACCAAGCACTAGGTGGCAAAAATACATCAGGATTGATCCCTCATCAAAGTAATGGTATGTAGAAAACTCTCTTCATAGCATGGTGTTAAAGGCATTTAGCCTATCCCACTAACAAACACATATTTTCATCTCATGTCATACTTGTAAGAAAGATTAAGGTTTTCACACTAAATCATATTTTTTAGGCACAATATAAAGTTTTAGGTTTCATGCATGTAAGAATAGAATAAAAAATATAGGCGTAGGTCCTCTCATAAAATAGGAACATTCCTATAAAGAGAACATTAGCAGCATTTTAAAGACACTAGAGCAACATGGCATTATTGTTCAAGTGGGGCGCTACTATCTAGTGATGACTCGGATCTTGAAGCCCTGTTGATGACACTCAAACCTATCTAGAACCTTATTTTTAGAACCCAAATCTTTTGTAACAGTCACTTTCTAGATAAGTCTCTATTTATAAATATTTATTACTATTTTTAGATATTCAAAAGAAGTCAAAAATTTATAAAAAATCAATGGTTAATTATTGCATATTATTTAACTAATTTAGAAACTCATCATTTTAATCTAACTTAGTATTTATATTAGTAAAACCCTAAAAAGTTAAAACAGTCATCGTGGAGATAGAGAACTAGGGTTTTTCCATTTCTTAAGGAGAGACAATTCATGACCTAGATATGAATGTACCAGAGTGAAGGTGAAGTAAAACCCAAAAGAAACTAGGTGGTTGCATCTTTTTCCATCTGGTATTTCATCACTATCCAGAGCTCTTCCCAAGCTAACATCATTATCTCGAGCTCCAAAAGTGTCAAATCTAGAATCTAATGATTATTTCAAAATCTCCTTCCAGTCTACTTTCTACATGTTTCATATCCAAAACTGTATTAGCACCAGAACAAGCTAAGTACATTACTTCTTCATCATTTTCATATCTAACATAGTTATACTTTCCATATTTATACTATCTCAACATAATAAATGCATGTATGTTTGTATATGAGTTTAACATTTAATTGACCTACTATAGATATGATTATCACCTTTATGCTATTTTATTTGTATATACCCATTTAATTAAAATATAAGATTAACAATAAGATCACTTCAAATTTACATTTTAGAGTTAAACATTAATATATTTCAATAACATAATTTTTAATTAATTTTTATTTATTTTTTAAATTGGTTGTTTAGAAGCATGCATAATAATGATGAATGACTAGTATCAAAAAGATTTAAATTATTTAAACTAAAGTTAAACATATAAATTGATCACATTAATTTTTTAACAAATTTATGATTTAGCTCATCAAATTTAATATTAAATTTATAATTAAGATTAAAATTATGTATACAAATTATTACATTATATTTATATTGATAGTTTATTTTAAAATCTAATTTATAATTCTATTTTGAATTTTATTTATGATGAAATTTAAAATTTAAATTATGATAAAATTTAAAATTCAAATTATAAAAAAAATAATCATTATGAATTATAATTGATAATTAAATTTTAATAATCATTAATTTAGAAAATAATCAATTTTAACCATTTTTTATTTTTCTATATTACATTATTTAAAATATTGTTATACTCATTCCACACTAATATAGAGAAACGTTTTCTTCTGTGATTGGCATATATATTGAAATCTGAATACCATAATTCCTAATTTGCTAATGGAGCTAAAAATGTATTATAGTCCCCATTAAAATCCGAATATTATGATATTTTCCTACTCATTTTCAGGTGCCTGATTAACTAACACATCTAAACATTTATTATAGATACCCCTCTCTGTCCCGTCTCCCCACCCTTTTCCCCTGAGAAAAAAATTTGCCTAAAATTTTGCCGAAACTAATTTATATGAATTATCTGACAAATTAGTATTCTCTGGAGTGTGCTTATTTGTCATACTTTTGCTCTCTACTTTCCATTTCAAAAGGGCATGCGTTATTAAAATATTAACATACTTTCACTTTTTACATTTTGTATGGGTGTGTTTAAAGTCAAAAAATAAACCATCTATTAAATTCTATCCACTAATATTGGAGGAAAACAATGTAGATGTCATTCACAATCCTAACATTCCATAGTTGCTATGCTCCATTTATCATAGAAATTGCTTTCTTCATACTTCTTTAAAATTTTCAACTATTAATTTTGGCATCTAAAAATATTTTATTGACAATTTAGATAACCATAAATTTTTAAATTTTTTATTATTTTATAGTAAAATCTTAATTTCTAACATTAAACTTTGATAATTTTTTCTATAAAATTCTTAATATTAAAAAAAAAATTATAAAACTTACTTTTAATTTTATTATTTTAATTTGAAAATATAATTAAATTTGATGTACTATTTTAAATCTATTTCATCTTATTGAAATAATGAACCTAAAAACTAACAAGAACAAGAAATTTACTAATAGATCAAGATTTTGAACTAATATTCAGAATTGATTCGTATTTATTACTGTAAATAATTACAAACCAAAACTATGCTTAAATAAGCCTCAACTCATAATTTAGAGTTGACATGCAAAAATTCAAAAAATCTAAAATCTGAAAAAAAAAAAAAAAAAAAAAAAAAAAAAAAAAAAAAAAAAAAAAAAAATGTCTATTTTTAGTAGTCATTATTTATAGTAAGTTTCCCATACAAGTGCAAGCGGGTCTAATTTTTTTTTGAAACAAATTAAACATTAAAATTAGCCTATAGAACTAAATTCAAATGAAGTTGACTTTCGGTTCTAAAAATATACAATTTCTAAAAATAGAAAATTCTAAAAAAAATCATTAAACATTAATTTTAGACCCTCAGATGATCACATTTGACCTTTAAAAAAAATTAAAATCAAATATAAATAAATATAGTGGCTTAGAATAAAATAAAACTTTTCAATACGATCTTTTTGGCACATGGAGGAGCTCAAACAGAGTTACGAGTCAAAAGTTATGGCCTCTGGAAGGTTGGCCTATTTTTTTCTACATCATTCTCCTTTGGTTGAAAACAACTCAAACCCTACGAGTTGCCCTAATTGTACTGCTACTATTTTTTCTTGTCAATCTTCTTCAACTCCTATTTTGTAATCTAAGTGTTATCTTCTTGTTGCAATCCTTCCCACTACACCAAATATCTATTATAATTCTCTTACCTTGTGCTCACTGTCTTCATATCCAAACCCTGCACTACCTTTTTCTTCTTCTTTGGAACTTGTTGCTCCACATTTACTTCTTCATCTTGTCATATTCACCATCTTCTCTATGGAATTCATATACATCTGAAACACTAAATACAAGATATATATATCAAATTTTTGTGGTAAACTTACCTCATAGACATTTTCATTAAGTTTTTCACAATTCTACATGGTCCAATTTTTTTGTACTTCAACTTATTGTATGTGAATTTTGGAAACCTCTCTTTCCTCAAGTAAACCATTGCTAACTCTCCTTATTCAAATACCTTGGATACTCTTCTGATAACATCTACTACTTTATATTTCTCATTAATTTTTTGAAACTTTCTTCTTACTCCTTGCAACTATTGAATATGCTCTGCAAATACTTCTACATCATCACTAATTCGATCTGCAATTGGTAACTATACCAAATCTAAAATACTCATAATTTTTTTTCATAAATTATTTGAAAATATGACTTTTATGTTGATCTATTTACTGAATTGTTATATACAAACTTATCTTGTGGTAAATTCAAGTTCCATTGCTTTGGCTTCTCTCTCACTATGAATCTCAATAAATTTTCCAAGCTTCGTTTCACAACTTCTGTATATCCATCTATTTGTGGGTGATATGCACCACTGAATTGTAGCTTAGTACCCATCTTCTTTTACAAAGTCCTCGAAAAATGACTTAAAATTTTTGTATCCCTATTTGAAGTAATAATTTTTGGAACACCATGAAATCTTAAAATATAAATAAAAAATAATCCTGCAACTCTAGTAGCATCATTGGTTTTCTTACATGCAATGAAATGAATAATTTTTAAAAATATGTTTACAACAACAAAAATTAAATCATTATTTCTTTGTGCATTTGGAAATCCTAATACAAAATCCATACTCAAATTTATTCATGGTCCTCCTTAAACTGGTAATGTCATGTATAGTTTAGTATTTTGTACATGTCTTTTGGCCACCTGACATATTTTGCACCTTGAAACATACCTAGTCACATCTCTCTTCATATATGGCCAAAAATACTTTTCCTCCACCAAAGCTATTGTCTTCATCTTACCAAAATGTCCCATCAAACCATGACTATGTAATTCTCTTATTATATTGTCTTGTAGAGACCCAATTGGTATGCATAATTGTTTCCCTTTGAAGAGATAACCTTCTTGTATAAGATACTCATCATGAATAGCATCTGTCCCACTTGTTAATGGATTCCTGCACTACTCAACTACCTTACTAAAATATAGATCAGTATCATAGAATTTTTTTAATAGCTTCAAATTCAACTACTTCACTCACTATAGTAGTTAATAATGCTACCCTCCTACACAATGCATCAGCTACCTGATTCTATTTCCCTAATTTATGTTTCAACACAAACGTATATCCCTTCAAGAAAGAAACCCACTTTGCATGCCTATTATTCAACTTATTTTGTGTATTCACATACTTCAAATCTTCATGGTCTGTAAATATTATAAACTCCTTAGGCATCAGATAATGCCTCCAATGTTTTAATGTTTGTACAATTGCATAAAGTTCAACATCATAAGTAGAATACTTTGTTCTTATCTCATTTAATTTTTCACTAAATATGCTATTGGTTTTCCTTCTTAACTCAGCACAACACTAATTTTCACAAATGAAGCATCACAATCAACCTCAAACACTTTGTTAAAATCTAATAATGCTAAAATTGTTCTATCTATAATCTTATTCAAAATTTCAAAGCTTTCTATGGATGCTCTAATCCATGCAAATTCTTTCTCTCTCATACAATCTATTATTGGTGCCACAATACTACTAAAAATTTTTAATAAACTTTTTGTAAAAAAGTTTTAAACCATGGAAACTTCTTACCTTTGTAATGCTTTTCTAAATAAGCCACTCAAAAATTGTCTTTATCTTTTCTTCATCTATTTTCACACCATCTGCTGAAACTACAAATCATAAAAATATCAAACTATTCTGTATAAACTTGCACTTCTTCAAATTTGCATACAACTTCTCATTTCTTAACAAATCCATTACCATTCTCAAATGTTGTAAGTGTTCTTCTTTAGTCTTACTAAATATCAATATATCATCAAAATAAATAACCACAAACTTACCAATATATTCTCATATCACTATATTCATCACTCTCATAAATGTGCTACGTGGATTAGATAATCCGAATGACATCACCATCCACTCATATATGTCATCCATAGTCTTGAATGCAGTTTTTCACTCATCTCTTTCATGAATTTCAATATGATAATAACCACTCCTTAGATCAATCTTGGTAAAATGTTTTACTCCTACAAGCACATCCATCATATCATCTAAATGAAGTATAAAAAACCTATACTTTATTATATTTTTATTAATTTCTTTACTATTCACACACATTCTCAATCCATCTTTCTTTAGAGTTAATAATGCTGGTGTTGCACATGGACTCATACTCTCTTTTATCACTTCTTTCTTATCAATTCAGTAACCTGTGTATATAATGTTGCATATTCTATTCAACTCATCTTATAAGATACTTGATTAGGTAGAGTTGATCCTGGAATCAAATCAATGTGATGTTGAATATCTCTCTTCGATGGTAAACCATATGATAATTTATCAGGCATAACATCTGCATATTCTTTCGACAATGTTGTTGCTTCTGTTGGTATTGGCATCATTTATGTTCCTTCATTCTTTGTTACTAGTGCATAATAGCAACTTGCTACCGTCATATATTGGATAAATTCTTTAGTATAGAGCATGTTTTCTATCTTCTCTTCCTCTTTAAGAGGTAACAAAACTACCTTTGTACCATCTTTCCAAAAAATGTATGTGTTCTTTGCTTCATCATAAACTACTTTTCTATTAAATTGTCATGGTCTCCCCAATAACACATGACATGCATCCATCAAAATAACATCACACTATATTACATCATTATAAATTTTTTGTATAGAAAACTTGATTAAGCACCTTTTATCTACTATAACCTCATTCACTTTCTTAAACCATGAAATTTGATAAGGGTTAGGATATTTTTCACATTACAGATTTAGTTTCTCAATCATTTCTTTATAAACTATATTTTCACAACTACCACCATCTATAATTACTTTGCATACCTTTCCACCTGAAGTACATCTTGTTTGAAAAATATTTGATCACAACCATGCATCACCACTTTGTTTATTCTGCACTTGTTCATTCCTTGGAGTGATCATGGTTATTTTCATCATGAGATTCTCTCATACATCTGTTGATGCAACTTAAGTATTTTACTCTTCTATTTCATCCTCAACTAGATTTACTTTTGGATGATCTTCTTGACTCCTTTCTTGATCTTAATAGTTTGGACACTCAAATTTTCTATGACTTTCTTCTCCACATCTATAACAAACATAATATCTAAGTTGATTCGAAAACCATCCTCTAGCACCACCATAACCTCATCCTCTCTAAAATCCTCTTCCTCTTTGTTGGTATTGAAACTCTTATCTATTATCATCTTGCCTTTTTGCACCACCTTACAATTCACCTTTATTGGCATTAAAGCCACCTCTGATGGTATTAAACCCACCTTAGCTCCTTATTAGAGGGGATCCACCTCTTCTTAGACTAGTAGATGTCTTGAAATTATGTCTATTTTGCCTTTATTTTTCCTTAAAATCTAATTGATAAGCCTCCTTCATGTTAAGCATTCTATGAATCCTTAATTTATCTTGAATAGAAAATTTCAAACTATTTACATGCTTTACAGCCATCTGTTATTTTGTTTCATCATGCTCCATTCGTATAGAAAGCTTGTAACATTCATTTGTATACTCTTGTATACTATGATCTATTTGCCTTAAATTTTGAAATCTTCTGTATAGGGTTTGTGCATAATCTATAGGAAGAAATTTCTCTTTCAACATCTTTTCCATTTTTTTATGAATTAATTTTTTTTTTTGCCTTTTCTTTGTCTCTCTTTCTACATGTGATCCCACCAAATCATTGCATGACCTTTCAATTTTTTGCATGCAAACTTTACCTTCTTCTCTTCTCTCATAGTCTTCCACTCGAAGAACTTCTCCATGCTATTCATCCAATCTATCAACTCCTCTGGTTTTAAACTATCTCCATAATCTAGAACATCAACCTTGATTCCTTATTTTCTTCCTTCTAAATCCCAAACCATCTTCTGTTCCATCGATGTTGGCTACTCTTATTGTTCTTCTTCTTGTTGAACTTCTTCATCATGATCGGTGTCTTCCTCATTACCACTTTGTCTTCTCTATTGATTGGTGATAACATCTGTTAATTATTGAACTTGCCTTTGCAGCTCTTGTATAGTCTGGTTCATCTTTGTAACACCTCCCCATCCTCTCGCCATTCTTTACTCCTCCAAGATTCAAACTTGCTATGATACCAGATAATAAAATTGAAAACTAACAAGAATAACAAAATTACCAATAGGCCAAGATCTTGAAACAATACTCAAAATTGATTCATATTCATTACTTAAAATAATTACAAATCTAAACCATTCTTAAATAAGCCTCAACTTGGAATTTAGAGTTGACATGCAAAAATTCAAAAGATCTAAAATCTAAAAAAAATGTCTATTTTTAGCAGCCACTATTTATAGTATGTTTCGCATTTAAGCGCGTGCGGCTCTAAATTTTTTTTGAAATAACTTAAATACTAAAATTAGTCTATGGGATGAAATTCAATTGATATTGACTTCTAGTTCTAAAAATTAAAAATTATCAAAAAAATCATTTAACGTTAATTTTGGACCCTCAAATGATCATGTTTGGCCTTCAAAAAATATTGAAACTAAATCTAAGTAGATGGAGCGGCTTAAGGCAAAATCAAACTTTTTGATACAGTAGTTTTGATGTGTGAAAAAGCTCAAACAGAGTTACGGGTCAAAAGTTATAACCTTTGAAAAGTTAACCTATTTTTTTCTACATCATGAAATGGGTATATATATTTTACAATTTTATTGATATTCACTTATCCTATTCTAGGAGTAAACCACCTTACGGACAAGCATCGTTAAAATTATTAAGTCCTTTTCTTACGTGGTGGGTAATGTTTCCGCTTACATGAGTCATCAAAGAATAAAGGACAAGCTTCCTATGTGTACGTCTCATGAAGATGATGTCACTCTTGATGCAAGATCGTTTATTGATTACATGCCCATGGCCAAATCTTTAATTTACTTGTAAATATAAAGATTGTGTCATTTGCAAGACTTAAATGGATCAATTTATTTGTTAATATAAATCTACATAAAAACATTAATTTCTAAATATACATTAAGATTAAATATTGAATTTCTTATTAATTGTAGTTTATATTTTTTTTAAGATAATGTGATTTTTAATTTGTTTGTTTGTTTGTTTGTTTTTTTTGTTTTTTTTTTTTTTTTTTTTTTTTTTTTAATTAAATTTAATCTAATTTTTTTAAAGAAAAGTTTTTAAATTTGTTTAATATAAAAAAATATTGAGAAGAAGATTTTTAGGTAAAAATTATGTACAAGATATTTGATTGATGTATTTTGAATCATCATCCTTAATTTATCATTTAAAAAAAAAGAAAGAGAAAAAAAATCATCAAAATTTTGATGAATTCAACATATATTGATCAAATATGTTGCAGAAAATTTTTACTTAAAAATCATCTTTTCAATTAAATAAACTATACAAACATAAAAATTCTTATAAAACATATTATTTGTAAAGTTTGAATATTTTATTTGTTTTAATGCTCTCGATAATATTTTTGATAAATGTAAATCCAAATCAATTTATTAAACAAACTCCAATATATAATACATACTCTAAAATATAACAAAATATACTCCCATAAATCATTAAAATTGATGTGCATATAATTAAAATTATTTTATTTATATTTTCATTTTTTTTTTTTAAATAAATTATATTAAATTGAAAGAACTTTCATATTTGCATGTAATATAGCATCCTTAAGATAGGATTTGTTTAATTAATTTTATTATTTAATTTATATTTGTTATTTTCTTTCATAATTAAAATAAAAATATAGAGTACATGCAGACAGGTTTATGAATTGGACGAAATTTTTCGTCCGATATGAAGTACAGAATATTAAATTCCAACAAAACCAATTCAATATTGTAACCATCATATAGATTTTTATTTTTCAATTAGTAAATTTCCGCTCATACAAATACCACATTTTGGCGAACCTTACATTGGCCTCTCATACATGTAAAAAGAGATTTTGTTCAATGTGACAATTTTCTTTTTGGCATGCAAGTGAACAGAGGCATTGAACGTATAAATAACTGGGGTGGAAGAACAATTCCAACCAGGCATTTCATTCCCGACTGTGCTCAATCATTGGCATGGAATATATTATAGAATTTCTAGGTACTTGTGAAAAATTAGGAATCTTGATTTAGCAATTGTGGGCCAGTCCTTTTGTATATGTTACTGCAGGACTTGGCAAAAAAAATCTTATCATTGTAATTGTGTCGATTCTCGATTGATGTCTCCCGTAATAATTTTACACACCCCTGCTCAAACAGGGGCAATGATTGTTTTTAGCTAAGCTGGGGTTCCAATTGTGCATATAAAAGAAGGATTGGGTGCTGCATATAATGTGCATAATTGCTTCTACTAGAACGGCATTGGAGTAGCAGAAGCTGTGATGGAGATAGCCAAAAAATTCTTGTTTTCTATTCTTTTCATTGTTTTTTTAAACTGTGTTTATGCCCAGCCTGCAACTTTTTGGGAGGATTTTCGCATAACACGGGCAAAAGACCACATTAAAAAAACCAGTTAGGTCAATGGTGATGCCATTCAGCTGGTTTTGGACCAGGCATCAGGTATGCCAATTTGTATTTACAGAATATATTGGCATGACCTATGATTTATTTGGTTTTTTTTTTAAAGCTAATCATAGACTTATTGTGGTGATTGGATTTTATGACAGGTTTTGGATTTGTTCAAATAAGCTTGGCAGTATCTTTTCGATCTAGTTACTGTGGTGATAGAATATATTCGCAGCATCTTTTCGATCTAGTTAGCATGAAAATCAAGCTTGGTCCTGGTGATTCTGCCGGAACAGTGACTGCTTTCTATGTAAGATTTTACGAGTTTGAATTTCTTTAATGTTTTCCAAATAGCTTCAATGAACACACTGACATCCTTGTCAGGTTGAAAGATACAACAGAGGGTCCTATGGAGGTGACTTCATACATCTCCTTAGCTGAGTAAATTTAAAATCATTATTAAAGCAATATAACTTGGAGGTTGAAAGCTACAATAGAGGGTCCTATGTACATATGACTTGGGGATGTCTTAGTTTTTTAAAGAAGTAGAAATATTTGTTCTAAATTATTTTCAGGAAATCACAAATGAATTCTTGAATGGACATCCAATCAAACATCTAAGCAGTTGTTGCCCATTTTCACTATGGGCTGATAAATTTGCTGTTACCTATTTTTTATTATGGAGAATTTAGTTGGATGGACTCTTCCACCACTTAAGGCTGGTTGGACAGGTCAAATTCCTGTTTCTAAGTATAGACAGAACTGAGTCAAGCTGGGTTGAACCTTTATTGTGTGCATGGAAATCCCTTTTCCGTTACTAACGTACTACTTTTTCTTATCAATGTTTTAATTATTTTAGATTATTAATTCCCGTACAACCACTTTGGAGTTGAGATATTCTAACTTAGTGGTGGCAAAGAACTTTTTGTCAATACAACTAGATTTTAGAAGGCTCTTTGTTCTCTGTTACTGTTACTGTAGGAATTAGAATTAATATTAGCATTAATTTCTTTATTAATATAATGAAAAAAATAACTATTATCTTGTAGTTGTCATTTGTCAAAAAGAAATTCCAATATTTTTTGGGCTATAAATTCTTAGTCCCCCACAGTTAATTGGGGATAAAATTGCCCCTGTTAAGCAGCATTGCTCCACAATTATAAGAAAAAAATATATTACTTGCAATTTTATAATACAATAAACTCATAAAATTATAAAATTCACAAAAATAGGAACACTACCACCTTCCTTTAAGACTCTGACTAAGTAGTTGTTCCTCTGTTGGAGGAAAACAATGTTAAGAATGTACTTATTAAAACAATGTAGATGTCATCCCCAATCCTACAATTTCATCCTCATTTGATATACCGTACATAGTGCAAGATGTTTTTTTAATCCTCCATAGAGTACACCATGCAGTTATAGCAGCCAAGCTTCAACCCAAAGTAATTGTCAATAACAATGCTTCCAAAGCATATAAGAACCTTATTAGTGTTAACAGTTCATATGCCAACAATACACTCTGGTGGAGGGACTGAAAACCTGGATTTGTCTGTACAGTAGTCATACACCATGTGATTTAGCCCCACCCACATGTAATTCCTCCCCTGCAAAGGACTTAGATTTCTATCATTCACACCTTCCCACCAATTGTTGGTCTTGGAGGTACAGCTAACTTCTCAGGGCATTACACAAGCTTCTATATTGAAATCTTTGTAATAAGCATAGAATGGTGCTTTACTCCAATCTATCTTCTCTATGCCTCCTCTTGTGGCCTAGTCATTGACCTCCCAAAGGGTGGAATAGATCCCCAGCCTAAGACTTTGGATAAGGGATGCCTTTCACTTCATTATTTTTGTATACTCTGATTGGTACATAATCCACAAAGAATCTGCAATTACACACATAAATATCCTCAATTCAGCATGATGAATTAAGAAGCCAAAGGAGTCACAATCGAGTTAGAATGAGCTAGGTCGGCTTACATTATATGGTAGTGGTTCCATAGAATTGAGTAGGTGTGAAAATCTATAGAATGATCAAACCAGAGGTTGACTCTCTGCTCTTTGCCACCCTTGCCATGGGCAAAGACATTGGTTTGGATGGTGTAAGGTTTCCCAGATCTGTTTCCCAAAAACTCAAAGTCCAACTCATCCCTGATAGTTTGTGTGTTTGAATTCATCTACTCATAAAAATATTACCACTACCCTAAATTAACCCAAAAAAATAAAAAATGGCATTCATATCATAACATGCTCAATCAGGATAAGAGGCATTTGGAAGATACACCCAATGTTGAAAAATGATGCTAAAGAGCCAGTTCTACCGTGGCCATGCTGCAGTTCATTCAGTTCTATTTTTAGACTATTAGTGTAGATTTATTTTTTATGAACAGTTTTGTGGAGCTGAATTTAGATAGTTAATATATTTTTATAAAAATAAATCCTTAAAAAGGCTAGAGTTAGCTTTAGTTGATATTACATGTAAATCATTATTTAGATAAATTTAGAATATTTTATCTATTAATTAAAAAAGCATGTTCACATGTAATTCTATTAATACATTGTAATTGATCTTTATTTTCAAGGAGAAGGAAAGTGGTTCAAATAATTTGAAGAAGCATTTTTATTTTGGCAATTCTTATTTTTTTTGTATTTCTTCTGCATTTATTTTGTGTTATGAATATTACATATATTTGGCTATGAGTTTATTTTTATACATTTAAAAATCTTCAATTGGTATCAAAGCAGCTATTTTCTTTTAGGTTAAATATTTAGTGGTTGAAATTTCACTAAAAGTTTTATCATGTTGAATTCTAACTCCTTGTCCATTCTAGATTTTGATAGAAATCAATGAGTATTGGTGTATCAAAATGATGACTTTTTTGATAGAAAAAGATTTGTGGAAGATTTTTGAATCAAGTTATGTAGAGCCAGTTGATCGGAATGCCCTCACAACCAATGATAAAACATCTAAGAAGGAGGCTAAGAAGAAGAATGCTCAAGCCTTGTTTCATATTCAAATAGCTCTGGATAAGAGCCTATTTCTGAGAATTGTAGGAGCAAAGACAATTGAGGATGCTTGGAAGACTCTAAAAGAAGCTTACCAAGGTAGTGATCAAGTCAAAGTTGTCAAGTTACAAAAATTGAAGAGAGAATTCAAGAATTTGAAGATGCAAGAAGCTGAAATTGTGAGTACCTATTGTGTTAGAGTAAAAGATGTGATCAATAAGATGGATACATTTGGTGAAATTGTGAACAATGAGGTTGTAATCAAGAAGGTGTTGAGGACTCTCACACCAAGGTTGAACCATATTGTCATAATCATAGAAGAAAGCAAGAATTTGTCTACCATTCAATTCGATCATCTAGTTGGATCTTTGATGTCTCATGAAGAAAGATTGAGAGATTCATTGGGAGACAGTGATCAGAAAGCCTTTTCCTCCAAATTAAAAATCACAAAGAATCAAGATGTCAATAGTAGTACCAAAAGCAATCAAGGCCAAGGTAGAGGTCAAAATTATAATTACTCAAGAGGAAATAGAGGCAGAGGTGGTTTCAGAGGAAGAGGTAGAGGCCAATTTGATAAAAGAAATGTTCAATGTTAACATTGTAATAGGTATGACCACTTTGACAAAGATTACAAATTAAAATAAGGTAATAATGATAAAAGCGTTCATTATGTTCAGGAAAGTGATGATAATCCTCTAGATAATTTATTTTTATTTTATGACAAAGCTGAAAATGTTTCTAAAGATGTTTGGTGTTTAGATTCAGGATGTTCTAACCACATGTCAAGGAATGAAAATCTTTTTTCTATAATGGATGAAAGTTTTAAATCCAAGATCAAGATTGGTAATGACAAATCATTGGAGATTACTACAAAAAGAGCTATGGAAGTCCATACAAAAGAAGGTATGAAAAGTGTTAAGGACATTTATTACACTCCATAATTAAAGCATAATCTATTGAGTGTTGGGAAATTGTGTGAGAAGAATTATAAAGTTGTATTTTAAAATTAGCAATGTATAATTTATGATAAGAATCAAGGCAATAGGGTGGTTACAATTGTGCTTATGACAAAGAATAGAATGTTCCCATTGAAGTTTGGTGAACATAATAACAGCGTTGTCAATATGGCATATGAGGATAAAAGTTGGTTATGACATCTCAGGTATTAGTATTTAAATTTCATAGTTTGAATATTCTAACATCAAATGCATTAGTTTCTAGTTTGCCTAAGGTTAAATAGCACAAGGAATTTTGTGAAGGTTGTGATAAAAGAAAGCATGCAAGGGAGAAATTTCTAAAGAGTAATTTATGGAGGGCCCATCATCTACTTCAGTTAGTTTATTCATAATTTGTGGTCCTATGCAGACAAAGAGTTTGGGTAAGTCATCATATTTTATCACTTTTATTGATGATTACTCATGAATTGTTGGGTTTATTTTTTGAAGACCAAGGGTGAAGCCCTTGATACATTCAAGAGGTTTAGAGCCCTTGTGGAAAATGAAAAAGGGTACAAAATCAAATGCTTAAGGAATTATTGTGGAGGATAATTTTGTTCAAAAGCCTTTCAAGGTTATTGTGATATGCATGGCATCATAAGATAACTCACCACTATATACACACCTCAATAAAATGGTGTAGTTGAAAGGAAGAATCGTACAGTGGTGGAGATGGCATGGAGTATGCTACAAATAAAGTGATTAAGCAATTCTTTTTGGAGAGATGCAGTTGCTACAACAGTATATATTCTCAATTAGAGTCCCACTAGTGCACTTGACAAGATGACTCCAAATGAATCCTAGTATAAGAAAAAGTCAAATGTTAATTATTTCAAAGTTTTTGGTTATTTAGCCTATGTTCATGTTCCTAATCAAAAGAGATAAAAGTTAGATCCCAAAAGTGAGTCATGTATTTATGTTGGATATAGTGAGGAAAGTAAGGCGTACATGTTATATAGTCCTCTCACTAATAGGCTTATTGTGTCAAGAGACGTGATTTTTGATGAAGGGGGAGTTTATGGTCATCAAAAAGTCCATATGGAGAAGTCAAAATCTAGTTTAAATGATGTTATTATGGATGATATTGATCATGTGCAGCCCAATAATATTTCTATTCCAAGTGCTATAAATCCACCAAGTAGCCCCTCATCTAGTTGTTCAATTCCAAGTGTAAGTGTAGATTTAAGTTCTAGATCTACAAGGAAGGTAAAAATATTGAGTGGCATCTATCAAAGGAGTTTAAATCAAGCACATGAAGAAAATCCAAGAGGTGAGACATTGAATTTTGCTTTACTTACCAAGGCTGATTTTGAACCATCATGTTTTGAGGATGCATGTACTAATGAGGTTTGGATATAAGCAATGCAATAAGAGATGGATTTTATTCACATGCATGACACTTGGGAGCTTACAAAGCTTCCACATGAAAAGAAGAAGATTCTCACCAAATGGGTCTACAAGACTAAGTGTAATAGTGATGGAATTTTTGAAAGGCATAAGGCAAGATTACTTGCTAAAGGCTTCACACAGAAGTATGGCATTGATTATGAAGATACATTTGCACCAGTAGCAAGACAAGAGACCATTAGAATGTTGATTTCATTAGCAAGTCAAAAGAATTGGAGCATCCATCATATGGACATGAAAGTGTCTTCTTGAATGGGTACTTAGAA
The DNA here is from genome assembly GCA_037957365.1 of Torreya grandis. Taxonomy (NCBI): domain Eukaryota; kingdom Viridiplantae; phylum Streptophyta; class Pinopsida; order Cupressales; family Taxaceae; genus Torreya; species Torreya grandis. The sequence continues at coordinate 111,838 of JARHVA010000809.1, forward strand.
GAGGAAGTATATGTGGAATAACCACAAGGTTTTGAAGTACAAGGAAAATCAAATCATGTCTACAAGCTAAAGAAGGCTTTGTATGGCCCCAAACAAGCACCAAGAGCATGGTATGCTAGGATTGATGGATATTTTTAGGAGAATGGCTTTCAAAGAAGTAAGAGTGAACCTACCCTTTACTATAAACAAGAATGTAATGATATTCTTATTATAAGTTTGTATGTTGATGACTTGTTGTATATGGGTAACATTTCTAAGATGAAGGATGAATTCAAAGTTGCTATGATGAATGAATTTGAGATGAAAGCTTTAGGTCTCATGAAATATTTTCTAGCAATGGAGGTTTTTCAAAGTGAAAATGAAAATTTCATTTGTCAAACAAAGTATGCCAAAGACATGCTGAAGAAATTTGATATGGTTTATTTTAAACCAGTCTCCACTCTAGTTACTCATGGAGTTGTGTTGTGTAGAGATAATGATGTTGAAATAGTTGATGAGATAGTTTATAGGAGCATTATTGAAAGCTTGAAGTTTATAACTCACACAAGACCTGATATTGCTTATTCAGTTTCACTTGTTTCAAGGTACATGATAGAGCCATCAAAAATACATATGAAGGCAGCCAATAGCATTTTGAGGTATGTGAGAGGCACTCTAGATTTTGGTATTCATTTCTACACTTCTAAAAGGTTCAATCTTGTTGGTTTTAGTGATTCTGATTGGAGAGGTAGTTTGGATAACTGAAAGTCTACATATAGTAATTGTTTTTATTTTGGTTCTAGTTTGGTTACTTAGAGCTCAAAGAAGAAAAGTATAGTTTCCCTTTCTTCTATAGAAATAGAGTATGTTGTAATCACTTCAATAGGTACACAAGCATTATGGCTTATAAAACTTCTTGAAGAAATTGGAGAGATACAAATCCAACCCATAGTGAATTTATGTGATAACATTAGTGCTATCAAATTGGCCAAGAATCTAGTCCATCATAGCAGGACAAAAAAAATTGATTTAAAAAATCATTTTATCTGAGATTTATTGCAAAAGAAGGTAGTAGAATTGAAATACATCAACACTAAAGAACAGTTAGTAGATATCTTCAGTAAGGTAGTTGTAAAGGATTAGTTTTTTATAATCATAGATTAGATTGTGAGCCCTCTCAACATCAAGGGGGAGTATGTTGAAAAGTGATGTTGAAGAGCCAATTCCACTGTGGCCATGTTGTAGTTTGCTTAGTTCTATTTTTAGACTATTAGTGTAGATTTATTTTGCATGAACATTTTTTGTGGAGCTAAATTTAGACAGTTAGTTAATTTTTGGTTAATATATTTTTAGTCAAATAAAGCCTTAGAAAAGCTACAGTTAGCTTTAGTTGATATTATATGCAAATTTTTATTTAGATAAATTTATAATATTTTATTTATTAATTAGAAAATCATGTTCACATGCAATTCTATTAATACATTGTAATTGATCTTTACTCAAATAATTTGAATGATTCAGATAATTTAAAGAAGTATTTTTATTTTGGTAATTATTATTTCTTCTGCATTTCCTCTGTGTTCTAGATATTACATATATTTCACTGTGAATTTATTTTTATATATTTAAAAAACTTCACCCAAAATGTTGGTAAAAAAAATGATATTCTGAAATTCTAGAAATTGAAAATTAAAAGCAATTAAAATAGGCCATCAGGGACTGCTTAAAGAAAATTATACTAGTAAAGGTAACAAGTAAATTTTTATGTCCTTGGAACTCTAATTTGGTGTATGTGAGTCTGTTGTGAAATTCCTATGATGCTACATTATTGTATCAATTATCAAATGCTTTTAAATTTATTCAATAGCCACTGCTAAGAAAATGTATAAAACCACCTCCATAACTCTATATCTTTCAACCATGCAAGGATGTGAGTGTGTTGTGTTCATTGAAGCATCATTTTGACAACAACAAAGAAATTCAAACTTAGTAAAGGCTTACATAGAAATCAGTCATTTTTCCAGTAGAATCACCAGGTAAAAGCTTGATTTTCATGCTAATTAGATCAAAGAGATAATGTTCCTTTGAAGCAAACTAAGACCCTAGCATACAACCCAATCATCCCAAAAAGGTTGTAGTATTGTTAACTCTATGATTAGCTCAAAAATAAAAACCAATTAAATCATAGGTCAGGCCAACAGATCCTTCAAATACAACATAAAAAGCATAGGCATACATGAGTTTTGGTCTAAAACTAGCTGAATGGCATTGCTATTGGCCACACCAGTTTATTTAATGTGGTCATCTTCCCATGTTATGCAAATCTCCTCCCAAAATGTTACATGGCAGGAAGAGAAAGAGATCATAAATCCAATAAAAATAATAAACAACAAGAAACCTTTGTCTCTCTCTATTACAGCTTCTACTACTCCAATACACTTCAGTTGAAGCAAATATACTCGTTGTATGTAGCACCCAATATTCCTTTTATATCCAAAATTGGAGCTCCAACTTGACCCAAAAAAATCAATGGCCCTAATTCAATTTTAGTAGGGGTGTTTGAATTATTATCAGATAAATCAATCTAGATCATCATAGTTATTCTGATAATACGTTTTGGCCAACTCCTAGAATAATAGTCTTTCCAAAAAGGACTCGCCCACAATCATTAAAACCTTTTAATAAGGAGAAATTACATCCATCATCATCACCATGTCAATAAATTAAAGATTTTTTTTTTAAGTATTTAGGAAACATTTACTCATTTAAACTGATGGAAAATATCATCACCGATCCTCACCTCTACATATCAACATTTCTATAACACTAATTTCTATAGGCATAATGACATGTTATTTAAAGAGGAGGATGATCATATGTCAAAATATGCCATCTATTCCTAAAAATAGACTAGAAATTCTTGTTTAATTGAATCTAATAAAAGCTTTGTTTCAACCTTTCTCTAGATGATAAAATCTTTGATAACATAACTTACTAAAATATTCAAATAGTTATATGAAAGTTTAATAGACTGTGTGTCATTTATTTAATTGAATAAGAATATAATTCTTAGACAAAATTTGATCTCAACATATTACCAAAGGGGTTTTTGTCAAGACCTAGGAAGCACAATTGATTACCATGTACAAGCAACTAAACATGCGGAATTTAACCAAAATTACAAGTAACTAGAAATCAGAAATAACACAAAATATGAGAGACAATACCCAATTGTATTAATACTCTTCCATAAAGAAATTACAATGAAGAGATGCCACACTCTTCCACACCTTTCAGGCTTCCCACACCAAGTGTACAGTAATTCACCTTCAAGAGTTCACTCTCTCAATTACGGTCCCAACACACAACTCAAACATAGAGTTGGTGTTCACCTCCAACCAGTCAGTATCACTACTGCCAGTACCACCAGTCAGTATCACTACTACTAGTACACAAGTACTCCACGTACTCTATGATCGAGTACACACCGTACTCCAAGTACACAACATACTCCAAGTAGATCTCACCTGATCTTGCTACCTGTTGTGTTGCTGACCTCCCTAATCTTGCACACCTGCAAATCAACCTGGTTCTACACACCTACAAACCTAAATCTCACACACACACACCTACAGATAACCTAACCTTACACATGTAGATCTCTCTACACCCTAAAGAACCCTTGTCCTTGCCTCACCAAGTCCTTATGATTCTCCAAAACAGTACCTCGATGGATCTTCTACCAGATCTTGCAAAAACCTGTAGATCTACTTGATCATACACACTCGGCATCTCTTTGGAATGAGGAGCTACCCTTGCTCTCTTCACACTGAAGGAGCTAACCAAGCTCTCTCAAACTAGCACACTTTATAATACAGCCCATGAGTCTATTATATAGATCCCATGCAAATAATAACTAGACATCCAATTACAATAATTAGATCCACAGCTCCAAGACTAAAATTAGCCTTTAACATGTAAACAACCGGTTCGTTAACAAACTATTTGTGAAACTCCCAGTTCAGAACCGCACAGGCGATCGACGTCGATCCCTGTCTAGCTAGAGATGATCGACATCAGCCGATACTGATCGATGTCAGTTGCTCTTCTCACTATATATGACCGATGTCAGTTGATCAGACTGATGTCAGTTGATTTGCAACTCAGCAACCTCTCAACAACCTCCTTCATGTTTGCATTAATGAAGCTTTTAGCTCCACAACCTAACAATCTCCCACTTGGAGATAAACAGCTACACTATACCTGTACCTATACACCATCTAATTTGTTTCCTAGTTTATATCCCTCTTCATGCTCAATATTGAAGACCAACCACCACACATCCTATGGTGCAACACCTATCATCTAAGTAACCTGCCATATCCGAAGTGCCTGACCCTGCATAGCACGAATCCCTGCTGTTGGTCCCTCTCAGATACCTAAGAACCCACTGAACCACTTTCCAGTGATTCCTTCCTAGATTGGCCACAAACTTGCTGACAACTCCCACTACTGGGGTAATATCAGGGAGTACACATGTACTCAACCTCATCATGTGATTAGGGACTCTATTTTATGAACTGTCCATCCATAGGTGCACTTGTCGTTCTGCATCCTACACTACCTTCACACAATCATCATGTGACAACATCAACTTGGGATCTTCCTGTATCTAAGATTACTCATGCCAAAGAATTTTTTTGCTCCCAAATCCTTCATGGCACACCACTGAACTAACATTACCTTTAGCTCAGCAAAACCCTATATGTCTGAACCTACAACAAGCATATCATCCACATACAATAGCAGGATAATGTCGTGACCATCATCCAACCTGGTAAGACAAACACAATGGTTACACTGACATTGACTAAAGCCCTGCTTTGTCATACCCCTGTCAAACTTGTACCACTATCCTGCAGCTTGCTCAAGACCATATGACCTGGCCTTCCATCTCATGTGTCCATTCTCTCTATTCTTTAACCAAGGAATCCATTCGTCTTTCAGTGCTTTCATACTGGCTGGTAACCCTACCAAATCTCCCATTTGGTTCTACATCCTAGGAATCAAATTCCTCATTCATGCCATGCTCCCACTGTTTCCTAGATCCTTCCTGCTCTACAATGAGCAATGAGTATAAAGAAGAGGAATAATGAATTTGAGGCTTACTTACCCTTTCATTCCTCCATATGGGCATTTAAGACTCTTTGACAGCTTGTTATCTGCCCAAAATCCATTCCAGTGACCAACCTCGGTCACCACACAGTCTACATCTGACCAACGTTAGTTCCATGCGACTATCCTAACTACTGATGCCAGTTTCCTGACTGATATCGATGTCTACTTGTCACCAACATTGGTTCCCTGACCAATGTCGGTCTTACCCTACCCAACACCATCGGCTCTAGTCTGCACATGACCGACATCAGCACCTGTCTGTTCAACACTAGTTCCTCTTGACTGACGCCAGTACCTGTGTTCTCCTATGAGTGATGAATTTTTACCTGTGATCTCTCTTCAGATCAAAACCCTATCTAAACTGCCCTGCTTAAAGTTACTCAGCCTTCTCCACTGATCTCTATCCGTCATCTCCTCCATGAACACCAAGGCTTTCCAGTTCTTAAGTCTGTCAAAGACATATGACTTCCTCTTAAGAACATGCATCTCCTTCTTGCTCATGTGACCAAGCTTACAAAGCCACGTCTTTGCAATAGAAGAAGAATCAGTAATATAAGTAGATAGATAAAGGATACCTACTTTCTTACCACTTGTTAATTCAAGTGCATCCACTGTGAGAGTTTCTATGCATCTCTCATCACCCAACTTTCTTGAAGAAATTAGCCACATCTTCAAGACTGGGACCTGCATGACCTCCTTCAACACCCATGTGTTGGTCATCTGTAATTTCAGCCGCACTTCCCCTTTGCCAATACTTTGACAAGGCACACCAGCCCCTAAATAAATCTTTCCAAAGTCTTCAAGGACCTTAACATGGAAAAATACTCAATTTTGGGCTGCATGGAAAGAGGCAACAAAATCTATAAAACAAGATTCTACTTTATCCAAGGAACATACCAGAGCATCCTGTGCAACAACACCTGCAACATCTACTTCTTTAGTTCCTTCATGTTGATCTTCTACGAACCAACAATATTTCTTTACCTGCTCTTTCTTTCCATAACACCGTAATTGACTATTCTTGCTTTTGAATTCCTCCATACTTTCTTCTGCCATTGCTATACTCCCACTCAATCAAAAACACCTTAGAGTGACCTGTAATCAAATACAAACCTACTCCCTACAACCTGGCTCTGATACCACCTGTTAGGACCTAGGAAGCACAATTGATTACCATGTACAAGTAACTAAACATGCAGAATTTAACCAGAATTACAAGTAACTAGAATTCAAAAATAACACAGAATATGAGAAACAATACCCAATTGTATTAATACTCTTCTAGAAAGAAATTACAATGAAGAGATGCCACACTCTTCTACACCTTTCAGACTTCCCACACCAAGTGTACAGTAATTCACCTTTAAGAGTTCACTCTCTCAATTATGGTCCCAACACACAACTCAAACATAGAGTTGGTGTTCACCTCCAACCAATCAATATCACTACTGCAAGTACCACCAGCCAGTATCACTACTGCTAATACATAAGTACTCCACTTACTCTATGACTGAGTACACACCATACTCTAAGTACACAATGTACTCCAAGTAGATCTCACCTGATCTTGCTACCTTTGTGTTGCTGACCTCCCTAATCTTGCACACCTATAAATCAACCTAGTTCTGCACACCTACAAACCTAGATCTCACACACACACACACACACACCTGCAGATCAACCGACCTTACTTATACATGTAGATCTTTTTACACTCTGAAGAACCCTTGTCCTTGCCTCACCAAGTCCTTATGATTCTCTAAACTAGTACCCCGGTGGATCTTCTACTAGATCTTTCAACAACCTGTAGATCTACCTTATCATACACATTCGGCTCCCCTATGGAACTAGGAGGAGCTACCCTTGCTCTCTTCACACTGAAGGAGCTAACCAAGCTCTCTCAAACTAGCATACTTTACAATACAGCCCATGAGTCTATTATATAGATCCCATGCAAACAATAATTAGACATCCAATTACAATAATTAGATCCATAGCTCCAAGACTAAAATTAGCCTTTAACATGCAAACAACTGGTTCGTTAACAAACTGTTCGTGAAACTCACAGTTCAGAACTGCACAGGCAATTGATGTCGGTCCATGTCTGGCTAGAGATGACCAACGTCGGTCGATAGTGACTGATGTCAGTTGCTCTTCTCACTGTATATGACTGATGTTGGTTGCTCTGCAACTCAGCAACCTCTCAACAACCTCCTTCATGTTTGCATTAGTGAAGCTTTTAGCTCCACAACCTAACAATTTTTCAATGTGAATTACAGAAGCCTTAAAAATTGATAGAGATTACTTGAGCAAGGATTGTGTTTCTACCACTTGGTTTTTGTGCCAACCTTTATTTTAGGCAATGGACACTAAGATTTAACCCATCCAAATAAAATTTATTGGATTATATTTTAATTTGGATTCAACTATATGCTTCATATTTAGAATTTTGGATTGAATAATATCTACTGTAATTGGATAATTTGATTCGTGTTTATATAATTATGATAGAGTCAACTCAAATAAAAGAATACAATTATATTTATTAATCACATGTATAAATAAATCTTAATAAATATCGATCTGAAAACAAATCATTTTAAATAAATTCATGTAGCTGGAAAAAAAAACTTGTTTATGAACAAATGGCTTTTAGATGGCACTAATGTCACCAAAGTGGACATTTTTTCCTAATTTTTTTCATCTTATAAACCTAATACATTTTATCCTATGGATTTGATGTTTCTATATTAAGTTTTTAAATATTGGGATAATTCTTCAATTGTGCTCCTAATAAACAATTGGAAATAAATGTAGATAGGGATAATTAGATAAATAGAAGATGAAGATGTAATAACCCTGAATACTATCAAAACAATAAAATTACCAACAGGGAAAGATTCTAAATAATAAATAGTATTAAATTGTATTGAATGGATTTAAATAATTACAAACCATGCATAAATAAGCCTCAAATTAGAATTGGAGTTGATTTGAAAACTTTAAGATTCTAAAAATAAATAAAATTTGACTTGTTATTTTTCGTAAGTTTTACATGTAAACATACATAGCTCTAAAAATCTTAAAAATTAAATTAAACTTTAAAATTAACCTATGAAACAAATTTCAACTGATGTTCAAGTCTGATTACGAAAATAGACAATTTCTAAATTTAGAAAAAAAATCCCAAAAATAATTGGAATAGTAATTTTAGACCCTTAAATGGTCATGTATGACCTCCAAAAATATCTAAAATGCCCCATAACTGAAAGGTAAGGTTATCTCTCCATTAAAAATTTTGATCTAGTCATTTTGGTGTGAAGATGGGATGAAACAGAGCTATAGATCAAAATCTATGGCATTCAAAAGTTTGCCCTCCATATCATTCTCCTCTAGTTGAAAATAACTTAGCTCCTATGAGTTGATCTAATTGTACTGTTGTCATTTATTCTTATCAATATTCTTCAACTCCTATTCTATAATCTAATTTTGTCTTCTTGTTGTAATCCTTCCCACTGTATTAAATACCTATCATTACTTCCTTTTTTTGTGTTTAATATCTTCTTATTTAGAACCTTCACTATCTTTTCTTTCTTCTTCTTTGGCACATGTTGCTGCTAATGTACTTCATCTTCTTCACCTTCACCATCTTCTCCATGGAAATCATATAAATCTGAACATTAAATACTGGAGAGATATGAAAATTTGATAGCAAACTCACCTCATAAGCATTATCATTATTTTTCTTCATAATTTTGCATCATCTAATTTTATTTTACTTCAGCTCGTTATATGTGCCTTTCAAAAATCTCTCTTTCCTCAAGTAAACCATCACTAAATCTCTTTCTTCAAATATTTTTGACCTTCTTATAACATATGTTGTTGCTTTATACTTCTCATTACTTTCATGTAAATTTCTTCTCATTTCTTGTTGTAATTGTTGTATATATTTTACAAATGCTTCTACATCATTACTAACTCACTTTACAATTGGTAACTATACCAAATATAAAACACTCATAGGATTTCTCTGATAAACAATCTGAAATGCTAATTTACATATTGATCTATTCACTAAACTATTATATACAAAATCAGCATGTGGTAAAGCTAAGTCCCATTGCTTGGGCTTCTCTCCAACTATGCATCTCAATAAATTTCTTAAGCTCTTGTTTACAACTTCTATCTATCCATCTATTTGGGGATGGTATGCACTATTGAATTTTAGCTTAGTTTCCATCTTCCTTCACAAATTCCTCAAAAAATAACTTAAAATTTTCATGTTCCTATCTAAGTAATGGTTTTTGGAACACCATGTAATCTCATGATATCCTTTAAAAATAGTTTTGTAATTCTAGTGGCATCATTGGTTTTTTTACATGAAATAAAATGAACCATCTTAGAAACCGTGTCTTTAACAAAAAAAAATTGAATCATTACCCCTTTGTGTGTTTGGTAATCTTGACACAAAATTCATACTCAAATCTTCCTATGGTTCTCTTGCAACCCATAATAGCATGTATAACCATGTATTCTATGCATATAATTTAGCCACCTGACATATATTGTACCTTAAAAAATATCTTGTCACATCTCTCTTCATCTTTGACCAAATATACTTCTTCTCCACCAAAGCAATTGTCTTTATCTTACTAAAACTTCCAACCAAATAATCACCATGTAATTATCTTATTATATTATCTCTTAGATACCCAATTACAATACATAATTATTTCCCTTCGAATAGATAATCATCCTGTATAACATACTCTTCATACACATTACTTGTATCACCTATCAATGGAGTCTTGTATTGTGCAACTATTTTTCCAAAATATAGATCAGTATCATGTACTTCTTTAATAAATTCAAATCCAACTAATTCACTCACCATAGTCATTATCAACCCCATTCATCTTCCCAAATCATCAACTACTTGATTATGTGTTTTTGATTTGTGTTTCAACACAAAAGTATAACCCTACAAGAAAGACACCTATTTTTCATGCCTATTATTTAACTTCTTTTAAGTGTTCACATACTTTAAATCCTCATGATAAATAAATAGGTTAAAATCTTTAGGCACTAGGTAATGCCTCTAATGTCTTAATGCTTGTACAATGGCATAAAATTCAACATCATACATAGAATGCTTCATTCTTACCTCATTCAATTTTTCACTAAAATATGCTATTAGCTTCCCTTATTGACTCAACACAACACCAATTCCCACAAATTAAGCATCATAATCAACATCAAACACTTTTCTAAAACCTAGTAATGCTAAAATAGGCTTTTCTATGTTTTTATTCTTCAACAACTCAAAGTTTTCTATTGTTTCCCTTGTCCATGCAAGTTATTTTTCTCACATACAATTTATTATTGGTGCAACAAGACTACTAAAACAATTTAATAAACATTATGTAAAAAAAAACTAATCCATAAAAATATCTTACCTTTGTGATGCACTTTGGGATAGGCCACTCAACAATTGCCTTTACTTTTTCATCCATTCTTACATCATCTACTGAAACTATAAATCCAAAAAATAGAAAACTATTTTACATAAACCTATACTTCTTAAAAAAATTATAGAGATTCTCTTTTCTTAATAATTCTAATACCATTATCAAATGTTGTAATTTCTCTTCATTACTCTTACTGAATATTAAAATCTCATCAAAATAAACCACCATGAACTTACGACTGTATTCTCATAACACTATGTTCATCACCCTCATAAATGTGCAAGGTGAATTATATAATATAAATGGCATCACCATTCACTCATATGAACCATCTCTAGTATTTAATTTTATTTTCCACTCATATCTTTCAAAAATTTGAATCTAATAGTAACCATTCATTAGATTAATCTTAGTGAAATATTTTGCTCCTACAAGAACATCCATCATATCATCTAAACAAGATATAGGAAATCTATACTTGATTGTAACTTTATTAATCATTCTCTAGCCACACACATCATCCACCCTCCATATTTATTTAGAGTTATCAATGCTTGTGTGAAAAAGGACTCATGTTCTCCCTTACTACACCCTTTCTCACCAATTTAGTAACCTATTTATTCATTTCTACATGTTCTGTTGGACTTATTCTATAAGCTAAGATTGATTGGGTAGAGATGATCATGGAATCAAATCAATATGATGTTGAATATCTCTCTTTGGTGATAAACCATCTGGTGAATCATCAAGTATAACATCTACATAGTATATTAAAACTACTTCTATATTTTTTGTTAGTTACACCATTTTTATGTCTTTTTTCCTTTCTACTAATGCATATCAACATGTCATCTTCACATCTTTTAAAAATTCTATTATAGACATCATGATTTCAACATGCCCTTCTTCTTTAATAGGTAATAAAACTACCTTCATACAACCTTCACAAAAATGATACTTGTTCTTTTATCTATTATGAAATACTTTCTATCAAATTACCATGGCCTTCCCAATAATACATTACATGCATCCATTAGTATTACATCACACAATAGTTCATCCTTGTAATTTTTACCTATTGAAAAATTGATTTAATTTATTTTATCTATTGTAAATTCACTCCCTTTCTTAAACCATGAAATCTAATAAGGATTAAGATGTTTTTCACATTGCAAACCTAGTTTCTAAATCATATCTTTAGAAACCATATTTTCACAACTACCACCATCTATAATTACTTTACACATCTTACCTCCTAAAGTACACTTTTTTTTATCCATGTATCACCACCTTATTTATTCTACATAAGTTATTTCCTTGGAGCAATCCTTATTTTTCTCATCGTGATATTTTTCCCAATATCTACTACTACAACTTAGTATTTTACTCTCTTGTTTTAGCTTCAAATAATTCAATTTTAGGTGATCCTCTTTCCTCATTTCTTGATCTTCATAGTGTGGAGACTTAAATTTTTTATGGTCTTATTCTCAACATCTGTAACAAACATAAGACCTACACTGATTTGGAATCCATCCTTTACCACCACCATAGCTTCATTCTATTTGAAATCATCTTCCTCTTTACTGGTTTTGAAATATTTGTTTATTATTTCCTTGTCTTTCTATACTATGTGATGATTATCCTCTTGTGATATTAAACCCATCTCTACTTGTATTAAATCCATCTCATCCCCTTATTGAAGGGGATTGTCCTTTTCTTGGCCCAATAGATGTTTTTCTAAAATTTTATGTACTTTTTTTCCTTTTGATTTCAAAGCTAACTAATAATCTTCCTCCATGTAAAGTATTATATGCATGCTTAATTTATCTTGAATAAAAAAATTAAAACCATTTATGTACATTTCATCCATCTATTCTTCTGTCTCATCATGCTCCACGTGTATGGAAATCTTGTAAAACTTATATGTATACTCTTGTATACTATGATCCTTCTGTCTCAAATTATAAAATCTTTTGTATAGGGTTTCTTCATAATCTATTGGAAGAAATTTTTCCCTCAATTTCTTCTCCATATGTTTCCCCTAGTTGATCTTTTATTTACCCTTTCTCTATCTTTCTTTATGTGTTGATCCCACCAAATCATTGCATGTCCCTTCAATTTCATGCATGAAAAATTTACCTTCTTGTCTTCTCTCATAGTTCTATATTCAAAAAAAAATTCCATGTTGTTCATCCAATCTATCAACTCCTCTAGTTTTAAACTTCCTCCATAATCTAGAACATCAAAATGGATTCCTTCATTCCTTCCTTCTAAAGCTATAACCATCCTCTCTTCCATTAATGTCAGTTGTTCTTGTTTCTCTTTTTACATAATTTTTTCTTCATGATTTCTGTCATCTTCTACATCATCTACTACTCTCTTTTGTATTTGATTCACAATGATCTTGATTAATTTTTATACTTATCTCTGCAACTCTTGCATAGTACAATTTATTTGAGAAATTTTTCCTCATGTTCTCACCATCTCTTACACATTCAAGATTCAAACTTACTCTAATACCAAATAATGAACCCAAATACTGTCAAGATAATAAAATTACCAATATGTAAATATTCTAAACAATAACCAATATTGATTCATATTGAATGAATTTAAATAATTAATAACCATGCATAAATAAGCCTCAACTTATAATTGGAGTTAATATGCAAAATTTAGAACTCTAAAAATAAATAAAACTCAACCTACTATTTTTAGTAGATAGTATTTTTAGTAAGATTCATTTACAAGTGCACATAACTCTAAAAATAAACAAAAAACTAAAACTAACCTATGAGATGAATTTCAACTGAAGTTCAAGTCTAGTTATAAAAATAGATAATTTTTAAATTTTAAAAAAAAAAAACCAAAATAATTTTACATGGTAATTTTATACCCTCATATGGTCGCAAATTGCCTCTTAAAACATGTAAAACATCCCATAATGGGAAGGATAGGTGATGGCTACATTGAACTTTCTGAGCCAGTCATTCTAATGTGAGGATGGGTTGAAATAGAGCTATAGATCAAATGTTATGGCCTCCAAAAGCTCAACCACCCTTTCTGCATCAAAATGAATATTATTACCCAATAGAAAAAGCTTTACGAACCCATTCATAGTTCTATTCTTAGGAAAATCCATAGGGAAAAACTATGCATGGATAAAAGTTAGGATTTTGCATTCATGGGCTCAAACCAAATTTGGATGGCTTTGTGATATTAAATCATATAATTCTCTTTGAATTAAATAATTTTTATTTAAGATTAGTATAAGTGAGTAGGTCAAGTTTTCAAAAGGAATCATAAAATAAATCATTAATACTATCAAGTACAAATACATGTGGTTGTGACAACAATAAGGGTCAACATCAAGTAGTTAAAGTCAAGAGGATTTGGTTTCAATTTGATTTGGTACAAGACTAATCTAAATGTCAAATTAGTTTAAATTTCATAGTATTAAATGCAAAAATGAATTAATATCAAAATTATTTCAAATGTCAATTTGGTTTAGCATTAGTTTGATTTAGCATCATGAGTCTTAGATGAAGTGTAAAGGTAAAAGTAAAAAGGATAAGATTGATTTCAAGTAGTTAGCCTCACTTTGATTTGATGTCAAAATTGAGTTATATATATTGAGAGATCATAGACTAACATTTTTTACTTTATCACCTGATGGATCATGCTCAATGGTCCCATTCAACATATTGGTTTATCCTAGTGACACTACTTGTACATAAAGGCTAATTATTCTCATAAGCATGTCAAAATGCAATGTTCAATTAAAATGCATGATGAAATATTTAATTATTAAAAGGATAAAATGTTTTTAATTCCAAATTAACATTAAATAACCTCTTAGTATTTAATCATATTAATCATTTTTGAACAAATTGATTTTTGTACAAAGGTCATTTTATATTTTTCTTACTTGTAAAATTTCCATATATGTAAAATCCTTGAAATTGAAAAAATCAAGCATATTAAAAAGGTAAAATCCTTGAAATTAAACAAATCAAGGATGTTAAAGAGATTAGTAGTGTGGTAGGTCCAAGTCAAGGATTAAGTGACTTTGAATAGTGAATTTAATTAATTAATTTGAATTAATTATTATTTTCCCCATACAAGTGATATGGTTATGTAAAAGATCAAAAAACATAATTTCATATTAAAAATCTTAGGCTTTAATAATCCAGACAAATCAATTATGGCTCTTTTAGAATAACTATGTTTCTATATATTTCTTGACATTTTGGATCACTACACATGATCCTTCATCAAGAGAAAAAGAACAATGGTGAAGGATAATGGGTAGTGATATGAAATATCAAGCAATAAATAGAAACGTAATTATTTTAAAAGAGTTGTGAGTAAGAAAATATATATATATATATATATAAACGTAATTATTTTATAAGAGTTGTAAGTAAGATAATATTACTGCTATAATATATTATACACACACACACACACATAAATACATACATATATATACATACATACATATATACATATAAATACATACATATAAATACATACATATAAATACATACATATATACATACATATACATACATACATATACATACATACATACATATACATAAATACATATACATACATACATACATATATATATATATATATATATATATGTATGTATGTATGTATGTATGTATGTATGTATGTATATGTATGTATGTATATGTGTGTGTGTGTATATATATATATACATATATACATACATATATATACATATATATATATACGTATATATATATATATATATATATATATATATATATATATATATATATATATATATATATATATATATATATATATATATATATATTTATAGACATTTATGTATGTATGTGTGTGTGTGTGTGTATGTATATATGTGTGTATATATATGTATATGTGTGTGTATATATGTATGTATATATGTGTGTATGTGTATGTATATATGTGTGTATATGTATGTACGTACACACACACACACGTGTATGTGTGTGTGTGTGTATATATATATGTATATATGTGTGTATATATATGTATATATGTGTGTATATATATGTATATATGTGTGTATATATGTATGTGTATATGTGTGTATATATGTGTGTGTATATATACATATACATATATGTATATATATACATGTATGTATATGTATATATATACATATATGTATATATATACATATACATACATGTATATATATATACATACATGTATGTATGTACACACACACACACACACACACACACACAATTTTAAAAGAATGCATGATATAAAAAATATATACTTGTGGGCAAACTCTAGTCAAGTGAAATTTATGTTATAAATATTGAGTTAAGTCTGAGTAGGTGAAAAACTTCTTTTGGGGTGAAAGTGAGTGTAAGAGGGATGAAATTTGTTGTAATTGTGATCTTCTTTCTCTTAGCCCTAGGAGAGAACTTGCTGCAACTTTACTTATAAATGTTCATTTTTTATGAATGTCAATGCATTATGAAAAAACATGCATGTTGAGCATTTGGATATATAGGTTTCAATATTATTCATTAATAGATGTTATTTTCTATTTGAAGATGAATTAATAGATCGAATTCCTATATTTTTAATATAAAATGCAAACCCTTAGGTTTTTAAGACTTTGTGTTGAAAACTCTAAGTGTGGACTTTGTGCCAAACAAGTACCAAGTCATAGTTTGAAAAATATTTAATCTTTTCATGAAACCATTTCCCCTCATTTGCATTCATTTTTAATATTCTCATTTTCATTTTGAAGGACATATTTCAACCAATTTATTCTAAATCTAAGTTATCCAAGTGATCTTATGCATTTATTCCATTGTAGGTTTCTCACTCTCTCCTCCATCTTCTTCCATTCTCTTTTCACATCCATTCTTATATAACTTCCCTTATTGCTCATTTTTTTGTGATTTCAAGATAGAATTACATAAAACCCCCTAAAAAATATCTTCCATATAAGGGAGATACCCATATTAAATGTATAAAAAATTAAGTTTCCCAATAATTTATCTAATGTTACAAGATTATGTTATTTCTTGTTGGGTGAGTATGGAGTATAAACTAATAAATTAAAGTGATATAAAATATTACCAATATTTTTTGGTGGCTCTATTAGGGATTGAAGTACCTTTTACAGTTACATTCTATAAATTTAAAGGAAGCTACCATAAAATGAATGTTTTCAACTCTACTAAATCAAGGAATCTAACACCTATATCTTTTTTATTCAAGAAATGGTGTTGGTTCTACTCAACCCAATTTATCTCTCCATCACATGGGAATTTTTTTTGTGGCCTTTGGCTTTGTCTCAGGAATAGAAACCTAGTAAATCATAGGTTAGGCCAATAAATTATTCAATATTACAAACCCTTAGGAAATGGAGGCATTATTTATTGCCGACAATTTTATTTGGTATACTAATCACCAAACACTAAATTTTATAAACAACTACGGTAAGCCAAATCAAAGAAAAAAGAAATAGGATTGATTTATTTCAAGATATTATTTCATTTTAGAGCATATAAGTGGGAAATATAATAAATTTTTGGATTTCATAAGAAAGTGAGATCTTGTTTTGAATGATATCAAAGTTTAAGTCATTGGATTTGAGTCCATAAAAGAGTTGTATGAAGATGAAGGGTAAGTGCACAGAGTTAAGGGATAATTTTGTGGACATTTTTGGTAACACAATCACATTAATAAATAATGAAATCATGTCAATTAATTAACATGATTGTGTTTACTTTGAATTATGGATTGGTAATTATTGGTCCATAACATGATCACGTTATCTTAAATAATAACATGATCACATTATTTTCATTTTCAATAATTCAATTGCATTAACTGTGTTACAAAAAAAACTCGAATGCAAATTCGTCATTTTCCATTTGAGTTTCCTTTACTATTCTTGCCTTTCATGATCGTGTTTTATGTGAGAGAGACAAAATTTTGATATAAATCCACTAAATTCATCTAAGGAAGCCACTAATCAATGATGTTTCCATGTATATGAGGTAAATGCTAAAAATCTATAGTTGTTAAACCCTAGTTTTTCATTATTTTCATTATTTTTTAGTAATTTTTAGTTTTAATATATTTGTTTTGAATATCCCATCCTGATAACCCTCCTAACCCTTCATATAACCCTCTTGTTCCTCCACCTAACCCTCCACCTAGCCCTCCACAAACCCCACTTGGTCCTCCTCCTATCCATCCACCTAAACCTCCTATAATTTCACAAAGTCCCCTAGGAATTCAAGTGATTCTAATTGATAAAATTGTGGTAAATAAAATTTAATTTGAATAATTAATTTTGAGAATGAGGGATCCCACTTCCACCAACCCCCACCATACCCATCTATCCAATTCCCTATAGACATTATTAGGTTAAATTGACTCTATAATGAGTTAAATTGATAGATGGACTTCATATCAGGATACTTGTAGGGCTTATTACGCTGAAAATTTGTCAGCACTAAAGGTCAAGAATAAATAAATAT
>JARHVA010000809.1:135000-155000 GCA_037957365.1 Torreya grandis
TCATTAATCAAATTTTCACACAAAACTTACAAATCTCTTTCTCACTGCCTTCACACTATCATTTACAAGTCTGAGAGTCAACTTATTGAGTTTTGAAGAATCAATGGATTTAAAATGTTTATTTATTCTTATTTTAGGTATATATTTACCTAATATACTTATATTCATACTCCTATAACCTCCATGCATTAGTTTTCATGTAAACCATTCTTAACAGTGGACTATGTTTATTTTAGAAAGACCCTATTTAAGATCCTTTATTTCATTCTTAATTATTTATACCTATTTATCATATAATATTATTTGAAAATTTTATTTTAATATGCTTAAATTTATCTCATTCATATCATACACCATAATGTGAACATTTTTATTTGAGCTCCAAGGAAATTGCATACACACAGATACACATGACTGCCACTGTATGACCAGAATTCTAATAGATAAACCATTATTTACATAACATATTCATGATAAATAGTTATAAATTATTAATTATAAAATTATATACTTTTTAAAAAAAAAAATGTTCTATGCTAAAAATCAATGGCTTCCAAATCCTTATTGATCATCCTCTTACTTTTTCTTTGTTCTCACATCAAACCTTCCTTCTTTTTCATGTTCTTGTACTTCTACATTCTTTTGATCATCCTCTCTTTCTCTCTTTAAATGATTTATTCTCCCTCTCATTTCTCTACCTACTCCTCTCCTCTCCTTTTATTGATGCATATCTTCCTCTTTTTGAAATATTATCCTATGCCAACTTGGGCTTTGAAACAAAAAAGGAGGATTTTTCTAAACTAATATCTAAGTTGAGAGATAATCTCAACTAATATCTTATGGTTGAAATATTTAAACCTTCTCCCCATATTTTACTCAAAACACCCAATGTGGGGATTCCTTTCAACCAACTTTCACCCCTTGTCACTCTTTTTACTTTTACATATAATATTTACATTTATTCTTCCTTAGAAACATTTTGGAGGGAAAATACAACAATATGAATTCAAATTCCAAACTAAGACATGAATTGATATCTGTATGCTTGATAGTTTCTAACTTTGACCTTGTCTTCATATATCCATTATAGATGTTTTTGAGATGTTCTTGCATCATATTCTCCCTCTAAAAATAATTTGAACCTTAGTTTAAATGAGATGCTTCTCCATGCCTTAGTCTTCACTCTATACCTGGGTCCCATTGATTTGTTTAAATTTCTAATGCTTGTATTTTTTTTACTTTCATATTTCTTCTCTTTATCTTTTGTTATGTCCTTATCCTCATCTCCTTCTTAGTTACAACCTCCCATCTCCATGCTTCTTCATCTCCATAAAAATCTTCAAGATCCTCTTGATCTTCTTGTTTCAAGAGATTGTCCATTGAAATATGGACTTCATCCATCTTCACCTCTCTAAAACCTACAATCAAAGCATCAAAAACCACTTTAGAATCAGAATCTTGAGGCCATAAATCCTCTTGACTGCCTCCACTCACTTGTTTCTTTACCAAAATTGTCCTTGCCACCTTAGTGTGCTCTTTTCTTGCTTCACTTTGACCAATGATGTTCTCATCATGGCTTGTAACTTTACATAACTATCTTGGATAATTAAAGATTTATTCCAATATTCTCAACTCTTCTTTTAATGAGGTCTCATATATCTCACCATTCTCTTCATCAAACTTGGGTTCATCCTTCTCAAGGATTTCTTGTCTTTTACTCTTCATCTCACCCTTTCTTGAGCTATATTTTTCTCCTTCATTCTATAAGAAGTCTTCATCCATTTCACTTGTACTACAATTTATTGCATAATATATTTCACATGACTTTTCATTAGTATTCAAAACTAATTATTGACATACTCTATGCTCATTTCCAATGACAACATTCCATGACTCAAACAATTTATCATTAAATTCATCATAAATTACCTCTTTACCTCTCAACTTACTTGTTCCTTACTCTTCAACTTGACTTGTCTGCATCATCATCATTTTATCTTCTTTTGACTCCATTGGTTACTTGAACCTCCAAATTTTCTCTTTTCTTATATTCTCTTGAGGTATGCTTGTATCTTGAGCCTTGTACACTTATCGTTTACTCTTGTTGACCCATACTTTGCTTTGTATTGGCTGATTCTCACTTATTTTCTTTGCTTACTTGACCTCTTGCTTGAGGTTCACCTTAATCTCTCCAACATTTTATTTCTTACACCACTTAAGCATCACATAACCATGACCTTGAGCCATTTTACATGGATGTACCTTTCTTTTCTCTTCATACACCTGCATATCAGCAATCTCCTCTTCATATAAGTAATCATAATCAAGTCCTAAACACTCATTTACCTCATTATAGGACTCATCTATGGAGAAATATTTATTATCCTTTCTATATGGTTGTTCTCTTGCCTCTTATTGGCATTTAATGACATCATGGAAGTCATCTTCATCTTCCATCTCTCCTCTTGCTTATATGGGTTCCTCAACACCCTTCTCATCAATTAACCAATACAGTTATCCTTCTTTATAAACAATAAAACACTTACTTCTCTCTCTTACACATTCACTTGTGCACTTGGTGTCTCCTCTTGCAACCAATCTGCTCACTCTTCAAGGCCTTTCTCTTGACCTTCTCAAGGTTGCTCATACCTGCAATTACCCATTCAAAGACAACATTAGATATAAAATCAAGAGATCAAAAGGTCCCTATGAGTGATCTCTTCACCAACACTCTCATCTTCTAAAATTCTCTTCTTGGTGCTTCATTTTATCTTTCTTTTCCTCTCTTATTCTCTACAATGAGAACCTTCTTCACAATCTCTTCCTCTTGTTGCTCACTTGGAAACCTTCCCATCTTCTTCAAGCCTCTATGGACTTCACTTTCCTTAGCAATCTCCTTTTGCCTCCTTCTCCTCTTAATTAAGAGATATATTTTCCAATTCAACTTCTTCCTCATTTGCCATACCCATGCTTTCCTATTCATCTACATCCAAGTCTCATATATATCTACAAAGTTGTCTAGATCTCTTTTCAAACTAGCAATCTCTATATCAATTTCATTACTAGTCATACCTCTCTTCTTTTGGATGATTGCTTCCTTCTTAATATCCTCATGTTCTCTACTACTCTAAAATGCCTTGAAAAATTCTTACTTATTCTCTTTGCTTCTTCAAGCCACCCTGTGCTTATAACTTGAACCTGCCCAACCTATTAAATGCTCATATAGTTCATGCACTATCAATACCTTAAATCAATTGTCCATTGGATCAAATTTGCATTCCATTCTCTAGGTAAAAGATTAAAAAATTTAAGTCACCTCCAAATAAAGAAACATTCACCATTAACTCTAGATAATTTAAAGAAAATTTAAAATATATTCAAATGTAGCTAGGATTTTGTGCTCTAATACCAAAATTGGTGTAATGCCTACCTTGTGTACACCTTAGATTACCTTCCCAAAATGTCACTTCATATTATAATATTTCATTATGAATAAATTGTCTATTATTAGGGCCAATATACTTGTTGAGTCTCCAATTTTCTTATTGGTAACATAGTTCTATATAGGAATCAAGGTTATCAATGCAAACTTACTCATATTTACAATGTCACTTATGGAGTCTCATGGCTTACCTATGACATTTAATAAATATATAATCCTTTACAAAATTAAAACCTAAAATCATCATAACATGTTTTTATATCCACCCCAAGCTATACAATAACTATCAACTCCATATTCTATCTCAAAAAGCAATTCTCTTTGTTAATCCCTTTTAGGCCTTGTAGCCCCGTCAAAGGAGTTTTTAGTCTTTATATTTCAAAATAAAAACTATTTCATCAAAAAAAAAATATTATAGGACCCATTATAAATTTATACAACATATATCAAATCCAAATAAGGTTCCTTTATAACATATTCTTTAAACTTCCACTTTTCTTGTCTTAGACTAGGCCTAATGGCCCTTACTACAAGCCTGCTTACACCAGAGTTATTATATTTGATTCTTTGAAAGATACTAAATCATAATTATAGGTTTTATGAACATATATAGGTCCTATTACAGCCATTTTATAACATCTTCTATGAATTCAATCCTTTCTACTTCACAAAATGAGTGAATAGGGGTTCACTTACAATCTCCTTCACAAAATATAATCTTTGCAATGTGCATTTCTTATTCCATACGTAATGATTCAAAATTAAAAATTTAAAATTACCTTAATAGCATTCATACCAATATATTCACAATTTTTCATGAATTTTCCATGGTTAGAATGTGAATTATAAGGATTTTTCATCAAAAACCCTAGACAGGGTTACTATTCATAGTTTACAGGGCCGAGAGCATAATATTTTCAACTGGGAGTGTGTTATAGCATTTAAAATGTTACAAATTATTATTTATGGAATATATAACAAACCTCCACCTTATTCATTCATCAAGCAAGCTATAAGGACTATCTATCCCTTCTATACATGGAGATATAAACGGCTCAGACTGTGATTTCTTGATAATGGCAAGGGTTTTCTTGGAATTGCTTTTTAATATGTTCTAAAAATGACTATAAAGAATTATAAACCCTTTTTTAATTCAAAAACCTCATAATATATATGTTATTAGGACAAAATATTTGTCATTAATCAAATTGTCACATAAAACTTACAAATCTCTTCCTCACTGCCTATACACTGTCATTTACAAGTTTGAGAGTCAACTTCTTGAGTTTTAAAGTATTTAAGGTATTTAAAATGTATATTTATTATTATTTTACATCTATAATTACCTCATATACTTATATTCATACTCTTATAACCTCCATGCATTAGTTTTCATGTAAACCATTCTTAACAGTGGATTGGGTTTGTTTTGGAATATGTTATCCAGACCCTGTTTAAGATCCTTTATTGCATTATTAATTATTTAGACCTATTGATCATATAATATCCTTTAAAAAAAATTGGAATATAACTAAATTTCTCTCATGCATAGCATATACCATAAGGTTAACATTATTCTTTGAACTCTAAGGAAATTGTATACACACAGATACACAAGACTGCCACTATATGACCAAAATTCTAATAGACAAACCATTGTTTACATAACATCTTCATGATAAATCGATATAAATTATTATTCATCGAATAAGAAACTTAAAAAAAAAGAATTCAATGTTTTATGTTACATGTCAATGGCTTCCAAAGCCTTATTGATCATCTTCTTACTTTTTATTTGTTCTCACATCAAACCTTCCTTCTTTTTCACATTCTTGTATTTCTACATTTTTCTAATCATCCTCTCTTTCTCTCTTTGAATGAGATATTATATCTCTCTCCTTTTATTGATTCATATCTTCCTCTTTTTGAAATATTATCCTATGCCAATTTGGGCATTGAAACAAGAAAGGAGGATTTTTCTAAACTAATATCTAAGTTGAGAGATAATCTCAACTAATATTCTATGGTTGAAATCTTTCAACCATCTCCCTCTCTTTTACTCAACAAACTCCCAATGTGGGAATTCCTTTCAACCAAATTTCACCCCTTTTCACTCTTTTTACTTTTACATATAATATTTACATTTATTCTTCCTCAACAACATTTTGGAGGGAAAAGACAACAATATGAATTCAAATTCAAAACTAAGACATGAATTGATCTTTGTATGCTTCATAGTTTCCAAATTTGACCATGTCTTCATGTAGCCATTGTAGATGTTTTTGAGATTCTCCTACATCACCTTGTTTACATGAAAATTTGATGGCTCAAGTAGATAATCCTCCCTCTCTAAAATCTGAGACAAACGTAGGCATTGTTGTCGCAATGTCATCTACACAAGAATTGATAGAGGTATATATTAGCTTGCAATTTTTAATTGTAAAAATAGAATTGTTTTAATAATTTTACTACATACTTAGGGAAAATATGACTTATGTGAATGTATTGTGTATGCAGGGTTGTCCTATGACATCTGATAGTCCCAATCAGATGATTAGTAAGAAAAATTCTCATGTTTCTCCCATATTCTAGATGCCTATTTGAATAGCTGAGCCTGCCATTGACTTGTTTGAGAATCAAAAATGGATTGAGCAGGACCACAATCTTGCATTAAGTGCATGTTTAAATTATTTTTTATTATAGTTTAAAATTAGTTTCTTAATAATTCATTAAATTTATTTTATGTTTATTTTGTAATAATACTTGTATTTGAATATATTCAGTTGCAAGAGAGCTATGAGCGTAGGACCCATAGTTAGTTCTTGGATCAATCCAAGGCATTAGAGGGGTCTCCATATACTAATATGGAAACCTAGGGAGATTCTTCTTTGAGGAAGGCAAAGAGAGGGAGGTTATTTGATGAATAGGATGTCTTACATGAGATGTACTTTTTATATGCCTATATGGCAATTTACACATTTTTAGCATTGTATATGTGTATATGACATTCACCCAACATTAGATACTATGTTTTTATATGTAATTTTTTGTATTCCTATCACGTCAATCTATGTATTATTGACATTGTACAAATGTGCCTATACTATATACCTATCATGACAATCTATCTAATTTATATTTAGTTTTTATTTCATTGTGTGTTATTAAATAGTGTTGTTTTTATATTCCAAACTATTATCTATCAGATCTTGTATTTAATGTTTTACACAAATGAGGATTAAAATATTATTCTTTTCAATGCTATAAATCTCAGATCTCCCATATTTTTTTAAATTAAAGCTTTTATTTCATTGTGTTAAGTGGAAATGACTATTGACACTCTTATCTATTTTGCATTTCTCATCACTCATTTACAACTTTTCAATTAATTATTAACATTTTTTTATTACACTTAAAACCCATACCCAATCATGTTAAAAATTTTATAATGCAAAGACATAAAACCATTCATAAATCCCTATAATTTCTCACTTAGATAACTATACATGTAAGTTACCTAATCTTTCACCTTGACCTAGCTCTAATGCCTTTTTTACTAGCTTTTCTTGAAACTTGTCCGACTTATTTTATTCCTCCTATCATCCCCTAATACCACCAAATGAAAAAATTTCTCTTCTATGTTTAAAAAGGCTATGAAATTCATATTTATATGCTCTAATATCATGAATAATACTGACCTCACTTATCTACTCTTGTTCTCAACTCGATTCAAAATCCACTCTCAAAGATTCTTATTTTAAAATAGTCAATTTGTCATTAGGTTAATAGGTCAATTAATCATAATATATTTTTTAATAGGTCAATTACTCATCAAGTCAATAGGTTAATAGGTCAATTACTCATTAAGTTTCTAGGTTTATAGACATAGTTGTTGCTCTAATAGGTCAATTTCTCAAAATAGAGTTGGTAGATCCTAAAAAATATACTTATAGTAGTATTTTATAAATTTTAACATGTTCCAACCCTTACCCATGTTTATATAACTCTAATCAACCAAAAACTCATCTTACCCAAGTTTTAACATGTTCCGCAGGTAGAGTGTTTAGCAGAACTATTGTTCTAATGCTTCCTAACAAAAGCTAGACATTGAAAACACATTAAAATGGGGGATAACATATATAATTGGGTTATTTTCCTCTCATCAATATTTATCAACAAATATACCACCCATTTTGGTCCCAATAATGCCCTTCCCAATATAAGAAAACTGCAATTTTTTAGCCTGAGTTCAAACAAACATAAAACAAAAAATATAAGTCATTTTCATCAACCATCATATCTCTCCCCTTCCATATTAAGTCATTTAATCTCAACCTAAATCACTCAGGTGGAACATTTGAGAGAAATCCATTGGATAAGTTATCGTGATGGGTCCAAAAATGAAACTTTTTGACATTGAACAAGCATCTTCTTGAGCTTCAATTGCCATTTATACCTATGGGACCTCCACCTAGGAATGTATCACTTTGATCATGTAAATATAGAAAAATTACATGTTATAAAACTACCATAACATTAAAATTCAAGTATAAGTGCATTTTCACTACCATTCTGAAGCGCAAAAACACTGACAACAAAAGTTATCAAAATTTAAGTTGTGGTTGTAGAACTGTGATTTTGATACATCCTGACCAAAAAATAAAAATACATATACATTAAGGGTGGAGGTGGAATAAAATATATTAATATTTTATTTTCCTCACATCAGGCTTGATTGACGAACCCACCACCCATTTTGATCTCAAGAATGCACTTCCCAATATAAGAAAAATGCAATTTTTTAGCCCAAGTTCAAACATGCATAAAACTAAACATGTAATTCATTTACACGAACCATCAGATCCTTTCCATACCTTTTTAATATATATAATTTCACTCCATATTCAAGTATAATTTTTTATAGTAATCCATTGGATAAGTTACAGTAATGGCTCCAAAAATGCAACTTTTTGGCACTGAACAAGCAAGCTCCAACTACCATTTATACCTTTGGGACATCCACCTAAGAATATATCACTTTGATCACATATATTTATGTAAATTATATTTTATCACACTTATAAAATGTTCAAATACACTCAAAAGTGCATTTTCACTACTGTTCTAGAATGCAAAAACACTGATAATAAATGTTATCAAAATTTAAGTTGTGGTTGTAGAACTTTGGTTTCGATGTTTCTTGACTAAAAAATGACACTAAAAACATGTTTTTTGGGTAGATAACTTATATTACCAATTTATTTTCCTCCCATCAGACCCAATTGACAAATCCACCACCCATTCTGGCCTCAAGAATGCCCTTCTCAATACAAGAAAAATGCAAATTTTTAGCCTAAGTTGAAACTCACATAAAATGAAACCTATAAGTCATTTTCATGAACTGTTAAATTAATCCCATGGATTTTTAATCCATATTATCTCACCCTATATCACTTAATTTTAATATTTTATAGAAATCCATTGGACAAGTTGTAATGAGGGGTCCAAAAATGTAACTTTTTGACATTGAACAAGCTACTTCTTGAGCTCCAACTACCATTTTTACCTCTAAGACCTCCACCTTAGAATATGTCACTTTTATCACATATATATAGTCAAAATACATGTTATCACACTACCATGACATTAAAATCCACCTATAATTACATTTTCACTACCATTTTAGAGCGTGGAAACACTAACAACAAATGATGTCAAAGTTTATGTTATGGTTGCAGAACTTTAGTTTCGATGTTTCCTACCTAAAAAATGATACTAAAAACATTTTTTATGGGGTGGATATCATCTATTAATATGTTCTTGGCCTCCAATTAGGCCTAATTGACAAACCCACCACACATTTTAGCCTCAAGAATGCCCTTCCCAATAAAAAAATGCATATTTTTAGTCTAAGTTCGAACACCTATAAAACAAAACCTGTAAGTTATTTTTATGAACAATTATATCCCTCCCCTTCCTCTTTAATCCATATAATCATAACATAAGTGACTCAAATTTAATATTTGAGAGAAATCCATTGGATAAGTTGCAGTGAGGGGTCCAAAAATGCAACTTTTTGGCATTAAACAAGCAACTTCTTGAGCTTCAACTGCCATTTTTGTCTCCAAAATATCCACCTAATAATATATCATTTAGATCAAATAAAAATAGGTAATTTACATACTATCACACTACCATGACATTCAAATCCACCTGAAAGTGCATTTTCATTACCGTTCTAGAGTGTGGAAACACTAATAACAAATGTTGTCAAAGTTTAAGTTGTGGTTGCATAATTCTAGTTTTGATACTTTCAAAATAAAAAATGACATTGAAAACATATTATAGGGGGTAAAATGTCTAGTAAAAATTTCTTGGCCTCTCGTTAGGCCCGATCAACAAACCCACCACCCATTTTGACCTCAAGAATGCCCTTCCTAATACAATAAAAATACAATTTTTAGCCTAAGTTCAAACACCTATAAAACAAAACCTATAAATCATTTCCTAAGCTTCAATCATTCCCAACTTGAGTTTAGATCATGTCCAACCTAAGATTATCTTATCTTCAATAATATATAATTTTTTACTAATAGCGCTAACCACATGAAGGTGGAAGCTTATCTGGCACCACTAACATATAAAAAATTGTAAGTAATTAAAAATGAAATTCATATGTACTACCTTGAAAATAAAAAAAATTGGTATAATTGAGTACATATAGTTTTAAAAATTTAACATACCTATGTATTTAAATCCAACTAACCACTGGGATTAGCTCTAATCTTGATAGTATCAAAAATAGCTTCATAGTCTGACTCTTGAACGTTCCATAATTTCATGTTTAATGGCCTCCCATGATATTTTTGTAATTGAATATTCATTGCAAGAATTAAATTTGAATATTTTATTATCTTCCAATGAATTTCAAACTCTTCAAAAAAACATTGATTTGAATGTTTTATAGGATATTATTTAAACCAAGTTCTAGTGACTACCATTGACCCAGTGGGATAGTCAATGTTTTTCCATTTATAACAAGGGAAGTCAATTTTTATCTCTCTAAACACCAACACAAGTAATAATCAGTGAAATATTAATTATCCTCATCTATAATAACTATAAAACATGCCCTGTATCACAAAGAACCATTTTTAACAATAATATCAAGATATATAATGAGAATAAACTGTACATAATGAAACATATTCTACTTGGTTACACTAGATCAAATAAATGGTCAAAGTCATCTAATGATGTCATATTTAAGAGTTTCAATGTTATTATAATGTGATATGTGATGATTGGAATTATAGATTTCAAATTTTAATCATCCACCCACTCTTGTGACTCACACTCATTCTAAATAGAGTCCATGCATGCAAAATAGAAACATGCCAAGTGTCTCATATGAACAATCCAAGAACTTGAATTTGAGCTACAAAATGATTGGAGGTCACTTAAACCCATCAGATTCATATAATCATCATACTTTGTCAAGTGTTCTTATTCCATTAACTATAAATGTCTATGAATAGTAGAATTTGATTGAGCACCATGACACATGTTCTCATTACACTATTAAAGCATAGTTTTTATATTTATGAAATGAACAACCTCTTCAAATTTCAACTCCTCCCTTGTAATAGATATTTTTACACATGATCCAACATCATCATGCTCTAGCATCATCATGATCCTCTTTTCCATGGCTAGCCTCCTTGAAACTCCAAATGTGTTCGATACCAGTGGTAACATGCATCCTGCTCAACCAATAAAAAATCCATGCATTTTTGAATTATGTGTAATTATTTAACCAAATGTAATGTTGATTAAAATTAATTTTCCTCTAACTCAACTATTCATAGAACTTCTACAAACAACTTTGCATATACTCTGAATAATGTGATCAGTCATTATTGAAATAGAAATTTTACTCCCTAATTATTTCCCATTATTTCTATATACTATCAGGTGCATGGATGAATGATATATGCATGAATATGGTAACTTAAAATGAGCTATAATACTATGATTGAACTTCCATTTGGTATTTGAATGTGTAATTTTTAGAAAAATCAACTACTAAAATAATTGAACCAAGTGAGAAGGTGTCCTTGCTTATCTTGAAATGATCATCCAACCATCTAGCCCTATGTGTGAGCCTTGCATACTCATAAACAATCTTGTCCCTAAATTTGACAAAAAATTCAGAAACATGTATCTTTTTTGTAACAAGGTCACACCATTTATATTATTTTCCATATTTTACTTGATAAGTCACCGATTTATATTTCTTTAAACCAACTAATTCTTGTCTAATTGAATTTATAATTTCCTCATGCATACTTTTTTTTTTAATTTTGGCAATCTACCACAAATTCTATAATTTTCATTTAAAGGTGATTTATTGTAAAATAATTATCCATTTGATCTTTTGCAAAAGATAGTTAGAATAAATTTCCCAACTAATTTTGGTGGAAATTCAATGCCACACTCCTACAAAATGTGGTTAGTATGCAAAGTACAATGAATATGGTAAAAAACATCATAGTGCATCAAAAATTCAACATGTTACCTACAACAAGTGGTGCATGTGTGATTTATTTTTACATAAAAAGGTTTGGTCATCTCAAAATATCTTTAACAAATATAATTTTTGGTATGTTTTTTCAAAAATTTAGATTAAAATTATGTTTGAATCATATCCAATAAATGTTTTGGATGTGGTTTATGGTTATGAGAACTAACTCTTATTTTCACATCTCTTACATTGGGTGAAACTCTTGTATTATCTTTTCAAAATTGAACACGTAACTCTTTAGAGTATCAGATATAGCCTTGTCCTTTATGAAAGTCTGCCAAAGAATGCTTAGAGCTCATTGGCATTAACTTCATTAAATATTTCATGTCTTTCAATTGATTTCATTAATGTTTTTATTTTTATATTAAGTGTTTGGCTTGTTTTTGAAACCATTCATTTTTTCCTTGTTTTGTCACTTACTACACAAGTTTTAAGTATACATAGGGTAGCACTACAATCTTGGGTACATGATTTTTGGCCTATAGTATGATATGCATCATGTAGATTTTCAATAATTTCATTATTTTCATCATCCATATCAGATTTTTTTTGTCCTAATGTGTACATTATAGGTCTCATCTTAATCAATTTTATCAATGAAACAAATAATTGGCATCTTTTATGATCATAATTCAAATTATGAAAGAAAGTATCCCAAATTTTTTGATCCAATCCTCTTGAATGGCAATCAAAATTTTTGTTATGCATTGGTTCTAAAATATTCTCATCAACTTCAATTAATTATTTTTCTTTTCTACGCACAATTCTTGGAGGTGATATTAATGGTGGGATTTTTTGAAAGGGTGTTTCAAAAACATCATTACTTTCATTATTTATAGGTGAGATGACATTTTTCATTGATTATTTGTTCATTATATGTTTCCATGAATTTTTCTTGATGGTTAATTGCATCATTATTTGTTTCCATCAAATTTTATTCATCCATGGGGGGTGAAGCATCATACATAGAATCATCATCAACAAAATCAAAAAATTGGAAATTTGAATTTAAACTTCCAACATTATCAAATTCATTATTGTCAATATCATCATTATTCATTTCATTATGGTAAATTTCATCATTATTCAATTCATTATGGTCAATTTCATCATTGTTTAATTCATTATTGTCAATTGGATCATTATCTATGCCATTTGGCTCATTAGGATTAGGGTTTGTGCCTTGTCTACCATAAAGTCTTTACATTTGTATCTTGTTTTTCTTTCTCAAATCTTCTAATTCCTCTAGTTTTTTATTCTTCAATATCTTCCTCTTGAGCATGATCTGTCAGCCATCAAGGATAATTGATAATTTTTCAAAAGTGGGATCAAGTACATAGGTACCATAGGCCCCACAAAAGTACAAAAAGAATGTTTGTGGGGACATGATTCATGAGTTGGGTTAAAAATAGACATTAAAAACTAAGCTTAGTTTATAATAATATTAACATGATTGTGTTATTACATAATGTGATCATGTTATTTGTTATACTAGGTTTTGCTTCAACATACATATTGATAAGTGTATATTACAAATAACATGATTGCATTATGTAATAATGTGATCACATTATTCTTAATACTCAGTTGGGGTTATAAATTGTCATTAAGAATCGAGTGTTTTCTATACTAAGAATAATGTGATCATGTTATACTTAATATAGATTAGGGATTAAGGAATTAGTGCATAGAGTTTAGGGATCATGGATTAATATGTATGTTTTAGGGATTAGGGATTACAATTTATGTTTTAGGGTTTAGGGATTAGTTCATGTAGGGTTTAAGTTTAAAGGTGTATATAAGGTCTAATAAATGTATGCCATGTGTGAACCTAATTTTTATTCTAAAGGATGTTAATTAGGATTAAATCAATTGGTAAATAGGAAAAAAATTTGGTTTAAAATTTAGGGTGTAATGTTTAGGGCTTAGGTTTAGGGTACATAGGGTCAATCACAAAGATAATTCTTAGTCTAAATGATGTTAATTTGGGATAAAATAATTGGTTCAAGGTTTAAGAGTTTATATTTATGGTTTTGATTTTAGGGATTAAGAACTTTAAGCATTAGGGCTTAGGTTATAGGTTTTAGGGTATATACGATACAATCATGATGTAGATTAGGGAAATTAAAATTTGATCAACCCCCAAATCACATTTAATATTAATGCAATTAGGCTAAAGGGGCTCGAAATAGCCCTAATTTACTTTAGATACATAACTAAATTAGTAATCCAAAGGTTAAGTTTTGGCCATAGGTTTAAAAAATAAATTTTATAACATCTCATGCTAAAATCAATTATATCATAAGGCATGTATATTTGTAGCATGTAGTGGGCATTAGGGCATAGGGATTATAATTTATGTTTTAAGGATTAGGGATTAGGGCATAGGGTTTAGGTTTAAGGACCTATATATAATGTCTAATCACTCTATCCCAAGTGAACCTAATTCTTACTACAAAGGATGTAATTAGGACTAAATCAATTGATAAATAGGGAAAGTTTATGGTTTTTAATTTAGGGTATAGTGTTTAGGGTTTATGATTTAGGGCTTAGGTTTTAATGTATATATGGTTTAAGGTACATAGGGTTAATTAAAAATATAATTGAGGACAATTTGAATCACTTAGACCCATTTGTGACTATAGAATGTGTTTTTGGGTTGTCATTATACCCCATGTCATGATGCAAATTAAGTGAATTAGTCAAATGGGGCAATCAATTATATGATTTAGGCCAAATTGAGCCCTGTGAACTTAATTCTTAGTCCAAATGATGTTAATTTGGGCTAAAATGATTGGTTAAAGGTTTAAAGAGTTTATATATATGGTTTAAAGTTAGGGATTAGTAAATTTAGGGATTAGGGCTTAAGGTATAGGTTTAGGGGATATAAAGTATAATTGTGAAGGCAATTGGGGTAAATTTGAGCTCCTTAAACCTATATCTATGAGTAAAGAATGTGATTTTGATCTCAATTAGCCCCCAAATCATCATAAATTGATTTAATTAAGTCAATTGTGGTTTAATGAGTGATGTAAGTTTGACCAAGTTCATTCTTATGAACCTAATTCTTACTATATGTATAAAGGATGTTAATTGGGCTAAATTTATTGCTTTAGTTTTTAGGGTCTATAATTTAAAGGGTTTAAGGTTGGCTTATGGATTAAGGTTTAATGTAAATGGTACAAGGTTTAGGATTAAAGTTAAATGGTACAGGATTTAAGGTTTAAGATATCAGATATAAGGTCCAATCGCTAAGGTAATTAAAGAACATTTAAGTTACTTATTCACTTATTTATGACAATTACCTTCATTTTTGCATTTCTAATAAAAGTAGGGTCAGTTATGTCATGTACATGTTGCATACACATTATAAAATTGATTGAGCCATAAATTTGGTTTAGGGGCTTAATTATGCCTAGACCATGACCGTAATTACATAGATTGGCGAATTGTATCAATTCATGAGAGAATTGATCTTTTGATTTTGCCCCAAATCATGTATTGCTCTTGAAGGGGTTCAAATTGGCCTCAAATGCTTCCTTGATTAAAAAAATAAACTTTTTAGTTAATTATATATGACATGAAATTAGGGTTAATTTCACTCTAACTCACATCATATACAATTTAAAATAGGTTCACATGGCTCATTTTAACCTTAATTACCTCCACAATTTAACTAATCAACATTTGCAATCATTAGCTAATTATTTCAAGTTTATTGAGCTCAAAACCACATTATATACATGTAGAACTTTCATATAAGTAAATAATGTTTCTTTGCTTCAATTGAGCTAATGAAATTGGAGTTTATCAACCCCAAAATCACATTTTATAATCATGCAATTAGGTTGAAGGGGCTTGAAATAGCCCCAATTTACTTCAAATGCATAGCTAGATTGGTACTCCAAAGGCTAAGTTTTGACCATATGTTTAAAAATTACATTTTATTACATCTCATGATAAAATTAGTTATATCATAATGCATGTATTTTTGTGTCATGTAGTGGGTAAAAGGGCATAGGGTTTAGGTTTAAGGACCTACATATAATGTCTAATCACTCTATGCCATCATCAAACCTAATGCTTACTAAAAAGGTTATTAATAGGGACTAAATCAGTTAGTAAATAGGGAAATTTTATGGTTTACAATTTAGGGTATAATGTTTAGGGTTTAGGGATTAGGGATTAGGTTTTAATGTATATATGATTTAGGGTACACAGGGTCAATCAAAAAGATAATTGAGGATAATTTGAATCAATTGGACCCATTTGTGACTATAAAATATATTTTTGGGTTGTCATTACACCCCATATCATCATGTATATTGAGTGAATAAGTCAAATGGGGCAATCAATCGTGTGTGATTTAGGCCAAACTGAGCCCTGTGAACTTAATTCTTAGCCTAAATGATGTTAATTTGGGCTAAAATGATTAGTTCAAGGTTTAAAGAATTTATATTTATGGTTTATATTTTATAGATTAGGAAATTTAGGGATTAGGGTTTAGGGTATAGGTTTTAGGATATATAGAGTACAATCATGATGGTGACTGGGGCAAATTTGAGCTCCTCTAACCTAGATCTCTAAGTAAAGAATGTGATTTTGGGATCAATTATCCCCCACATCATCACAAATTGAGCCTATGAAGTTAGTTGTAATGAGTGATATGATTTTGATGAATTTCATCCTTGTGAACCTAATTCTTACTATATATAAGGGATGCTAATTGGGACTAAATTTATTGGTTTAGGGTATACAATTTAAAGGGTTTAGGGCTTATAGCTTAGGGTTTAGGGTAAATGTTATACGGTTTAGGTTTTAAGTTAAATAGTATAGGGTTTAGGGTTTAATATATTAGATATAAGGTCCAATCACTAAGGTAATTAAACAAAATTTGAGCTTCTTGTTCACCTATTTGTGATAATTACCTAAACATGTTTGCATTTTTTATCAAAGTAGGGTTAGTTAATCCATACATGTTATACAATTGATTGAGACATAAAAATTTTTTAGGGGCTAAATTTTACCCAAATCGTGCCCCTAATTTCATAATTTGACTAATTGGATCAATTCATGATAAAATCAAACTTTTAATTTTGCCCCAAATCATATCTTGATCTTTAAGGGGTTCAAAATGGGCTTAAATGCCTCTTGGATTAAATGAATCAACTCTTTGGTTAATTATATATGACATGACATTAGGGTTAATTTCACTCCAAATCACATTGAATATATAATTTAAAATATGTTCACATGGCTCATTTTGACCATAATTACCTCCACAATTAAACTAATCAACATTTTCATTCATTAGATGATGACTACAAATTTATTGAGATCAAAACCACATTATATACATGTATAACTTGCATATAAATAAATTATGTTTCTTTTTTTCAATCAATCTAATTAAATTAGAGCTGATCAACCCCCAAATCATATTTTATAGTCATGAAATTAGGTTGAAGGTGCTTGAAATAGTCCCAATTTACTTCAAATGCACAGCTAGATATGTACTCCAAAGGCTAAGCTTTGGCCATAGGTTTAAAAAAATAATTTTATGACATCCCATGATAAAATTAGTTATATTGTAAGGCATTTATGTTTGTCATTCAATTGATTCATAGGTTAATACACCTCCAATTATCATTCAATGCTATCAAATATTGAAAATAACTTTGGTCCTAAATAATAATCTTAATTAACCAAAAAAAATCTTAATACTAGGCCTAATGGCTCCTTTAGTAGGTCAAACT
Organism: Torreya grandis; assembly: GCA_037957365.1. NCBI lineage: Eukaryota > Viridiplantae > Streptophyta > Pinopsida > Cupressales > Taxaceae > Torreya > Torreya grandis. The sequence goes on from JARHVA010000809.1 coordinate 152,783, forward strand.
ACAAATTTGGGTTTTTAGGTGGTGTGAATATATAACATGATCATGTTATTAACATGATCACATTATTAATTAATGTGACAACATTACTAACACATTTAATAATGTGATCACATTGATACCATGATCACGTTATTAATGTGATTATGTTATTTGAATTTGAATTCAAATCCCATGCCTTTTGGCTCGTGAATGGCTTAGATTCCTGAGCTTAAAGATTAGACCTATCAATCTATAGTTGAGTCTGAGACTTATGATAAAAAATAAAAAAATTCAACTTTGATCACCAAATACACTATGAATTTCAATGTGAAAATTTAAAAACTTAATACCATCACGATGAGCACACTGTCTTCTTTCCCAAATATGATTTTTATAATTTTTGGACTAATTTAAGGTTTCAAACTTTGTTAATTTATAACTGTACCTTTTTTAGGCCACTAAATTCTACAAAAATGCATGCCTATATATGTTCATGTAATTTTTCTTTCATTGATCTAAGTGAAAAAAAAATATGATCACAAACTAGGCCTAATTCTACACACATTTTTTTAAAAAAATGATTTTCATTTTTTTGAGGTAGTTCAGTGCGTCACATGGATGGTTATCCATTTTTTATCAATTTTTAGGATCTATTTACTTGAAAAATTAAAAAAAAAAGTATTCATTGAAAAAATATAAAAAAATATAGGTCACAAACTATGAGATATTATCTAAATTTTCCCCAAAGGGTTTCAAATAATATTAATGTTGCTCAAAAAATGATGCACCATACAACCATCTATCTACTATATTTTCTTTTAAAAAATAGGATTTACTATTCAAATTTTAGATGTTTGACCTAGTTATACTTAACCATTTTTCTTAAAAAATAATGTTTTAGAAACTAGGCTATAAATGCTACATTTCATGTTCTTACACCATCTTCAAATTTGGAGTGTAGATATCTCAAAATATCTACAAAATTTTATATTTTTGAAATTTTACGAAAATTATGTCCACATGTAGGCCACTTTTTGTCCCCCAACTTTGTGCACATACCTTGAAGGATATTTTAAATATGCATGAATATCATGTAAAAATCATTAAAAAATAGACATAACTCCATGTCTAGAGTACATGATTCAAGATGGATTATTAGATAGGGTGAAGAGGATATGCATACCTCAATGTTCTATGTGTTAGAACCTATTGATATAGAAACATCTCAGACACATTATTAGAAATTTTAGATATGAAAAAAATTATCATAGCTAAGTGATAAATATTAATGGAAAAAAATGAGCATGGTTGTGAGTAAATTCCTATAATGATGCAAAAAAATTGAGCACGCAAAATGGAACATCCGTAATACTCTATTATATTAGCCATTACCTATTCCATATAGCTCATAGGATGCATTAAGCATGAATTTAATTCTTGGATTACCGATAATTAAGCATAGAGGTAATGAATCTATTTTTATTATTTTACATATATTTTATCAAATAGTACACTCTATTACATGCAAGAGAAATAATTATACTATAAATATTACTAATCTGTATTTCAAAAAAATTATGAAATTGCATGGGTTACCAAGGAGTATTATGTTAGATATAGATAGGAAATTTATTGAAAATTTGTGGTATAAAAGAGGCCAGATTAAACTTCAACTCAACCTATAACCCTCAAAGGGATGGGAAATCAAAGGTTGTAAATTTTACTCTTAGAAATGTGCTAAAATGTTTGGTTTGTGATAAACCCAAACAATGGGGTTTAGTGTCTGCACAAGATAACTTTTTATATAAAGATTTAATAAATACAATTATATGTATAATTCCTTTCCAAATTGTATATTATAGCATCCCTATAGGTTTGTTAATTGATAAATATAACTGATCTGAGTAGAAGTGTTGAAGGTGAGGAATATGCATAAGTTATGCATGATGTAAATATGGAGGTAAAAATGAGACTATAAGAAAGTGGTAGAAAATATATAGAACATGTTGTTCAAAGGATAAGGGAATACAAGTTTTAATTTGTATACTTAGTATTTTGGCACATTTTCATAAGAAGAATTTTATGAAAGGTGAATATAACAAGATTAAATGGAATATAATTAGATCATTCAAAATTATTTGCCAATGCTCATGAAATTGACTTACCAAAAGGAGTGGATATCTCCCAAAATATCATTGTATCTTATTTTTACTTGTATGGGGAAAGGAAATTTTTTGAT
>JARHVA010000809.1:162500-177500 GCA_037957365.1 Torreya grandis
TGATCATCCATCATTTGTCTTAATTTTTTATTCTATTCTATTACAACCACTATGGGATCAAAATTGAATGGGAGACTACTCAAAATGTTCTCTATGATTTTATGGTATTATAATGCATCTTTATTTGTCTTGATTTGATTTAAAATGCTCATATTCCTTGTGAAAAAGTCATCGATAGAATTTGATTCCTTCATTAAAAATGTCTCAAAACCATTCTCAATAGTTGTAACCTGACTAGCTTCACTTTATCACTTCTTTGGTATGCATTTTACAAAATATCCCATGATTGCTTAGAATGGGTGGTTGTTGTGATCCATGGGAATACTAAATTAGTCAATGTCCTTTTAATGTAACGTAAGCTCTTATCATCCTTATTTATATTATCCTTCATGACTAAAAGGGAGGGGAAGGGGTGTTATGAAATAAAAGTTAGATACAAAATTAGTTTTTCAACTCTAATTTCCCTTAATTATTTTTTTTTATTTTTTTTAATAAAATGTTGACTTTTTTGTGTGTGTTTATGTCTATGGGGGGTGGGTCCAAGACTGAGGTCCAAGTGGGAAGGGAAACATGTTCCCACTTTATTTTCATGATATAGGTATTTTCTTTGTAGTTGTATGTGTCAAGTTGTTGTGTGCCCTTCACATCAATATCTTTCGTCAGTTCCATTAGATCAAATTTAATAATAAGTATTCAGTAACTCTTCTAATTTCATATCATATATGTGTATTTATTTATTAATTTTCACATTTTATATGCTTTTTTTTCTATTTAAGTTTTCCCTTGTTACACCCTTATTCTTATAGCAATGTGGACCATTAATATAATGACACTTTTAACACCCTCACTTGGTGAAAGGTTTCTTATACCAAATGTCATTCTAGTTTTAGCTTTACAAAATAGTAATGCCAAATAAAAAACACCAATGAATAGATACACATATAATATGTTAAAAGCAACACTATGTAGTCCTTATTTGACCAATGCTTATGAGGAAACCACACATGAACATAATGTTAATGTCTTTACACAATAATCAGTTAAATATATTTGAACCTATTCCCTTATTAGATCCTATAAATAATGCCATTTTTAATTTCTCCCACCATTTCTCCTCCTTTAAAAAATATCATATAAATTATTTCATTATACTTATATTAATTCCATAAGTATTGGACTAAACTATATGGAAAACAATTTTGTTTATATTAGATCTACAAGTACCATTTTCATTTTTAGATAAGGGTTTTTAGCTTAAGCTAGTCTAGAAAATTTATATACATAATATAATTATTTATACATTATGTTTCTTGTGTAATTTTTCCCTTTCTACACCCCTATTCTTCCATTCTACATTAGGCCTTCGCCAACCCTTCCACCATGTTGGACCCTTGTCACTCAAATCCCTTTTTGTTCATAGGTTCCATAGGTTCTAATAGAAAGGGATGTCTTGAAAATGGTGTTGATGGTTTTGAAAAATATAATACTTTTTCTTCTGCTTAACATTTAGATGTATTTGTAATGGATAAATTGTATCCTTCATTTAAAGAGGTCATTCAAAATTCTTTACATTTTCTAGCAACTTATTCTCAAGGGCGAACTACCACTCTTTTAGATCTTATCTTCAGCCTTTTAAACCCTACTAGGGTTCTCTTTTCTCCTCCATTTTCAGTGATGATGTATCCAAGGGGGAATAATTTAAGAATGTAGGTGTTGGCATAGGTTTGAAGAACAATAAAATACTAAATACACTAGTAATAGTAGACCATATACTAGGTTTAGTTGGCCAAAATATATAATAGTTGCAAACCTTAATTTTGTGTTAATCCTTTTAGTATTAATTTCTCTTCATAGAGTAAATCATTTTTTTATATGTCAAAATTTATTTCCGATAGATTAGCTTCAAAGGAGGGGATTTCACACTTATTTTATTATTTTGGTATGCTAATCTTTCAACCCTTTTGGTCTCTTAGAATAGAGGAAAAGAGGGTTATCCAATTGCAACATCCTTATCCAATATTTCTTGATGCTTTAGTGGATTACATGATGCATATTTTTAGGTTAATGTAATTATTTATTGGATTTTAAATAATCAAAGTGTTTCTTGATAAGGAAGAGCAAACCCAATGCCATGAAATTTATGAAATGTAGCACTTACATATAACTTTAGGGATCTCTTAAGTATGTTATGATCCTATTTTATTCCCCCTATTGATATTCAATAGTATTATCAATATACATATCATTATGCCCAAAAACCCCATAACTCTAATGTATCCCCATCTGCTTATAATTTTATGAGTTTGGTAACCTTGCTTCACTTAATAGTAGGTCCCTTATTCCTATTCAAGTGGGAGATTCAATGAATGTCTATTTTCATTTTACCAATCAACCCATGATTCCAGTAACTCTCATTAGAGCCTTAGTATGTTTTTTATCCAAAAACCTCATGGCCCAAGTTCTGCTTCCCAAAGGGATAGTGATACATCTCACCATAATAACATTCATGAAGTTTGTGAAATAAGTTATGGTATTCAACACTCTTTGCCATAAACCTTTCCATTACAAGTTATGGTATTCTAAAAACATTTAAAAAATTTACAAATATTATCAACCTTTACATTTAAATGTCTGTGTTATGTATTTATGGTCTACAAACCCTATAAAAAATATAGTATTATATCCCAAAAAGAGAAACATTATTAAATTTAGTATTAGTGCACATAGTTTTTTTTTTAGTGATTATAAATTAACCAACATAATGAGAGACATATATATAAATATAATCTTAAAGAATTACATTAAAATTATTGGATGAATGGTAAATGGCATAATAGCCTATTTAACTTACCTTCCTTGGATGTTTCTTGTACATGTTACATTTGATAAAATGATTATCTTAGTCATATTTCTCTTTCAATGCATTAAATAATAATAAAAATTCACCATGTGTATTCAAATATGGATGGAGTATGCCATTGTTATATGCACCCCATCAATCATAGTCATATCGAGTGGTAATATGAGCTCAAAAATCAATGTAAAATGGTAATAAAATGAATAAAATTCTTACTTATATAATATGTTATTGTTTACTGTTAATATCCATATGAGTAGTTCCCTTATGCCTAGCTCTAATAGTGCTATTATTAAAAAATTAAATCTATTATTTAGAAATTTTAACCAATTTTATATAAATTTCAACCAAGTTTTTATATACACCAATTTTAAATGCTATCAATAAATGGGAGGAATCATTTATATCCATGGAAAGCAATACAAAAACAACATTCTCTTTGTTGTGAGATGAACCTAAATGCATCAAATCAACAAGAGCCTAAATAGACTATTTATTTCTAATTGAATTGTTCAATCCTACCTTCTTGATGACTATAAAATGTTATGAGAATACAAAGAGCCTCATCCAGTATTACAATGCTTTGGTCAATATGAGGATATTGTTTCCACCATGATAGAGTTGGAATAAGGTCTTTGTTGATTTTGGGGCCTTTACCAAGTGATTAATTTATGATATTTCATTAATGTTTGAATTGACATTGAGATTTGTCAATGCCAATGTTTCATAAAAAGAATATGAATATAGAATAAATGATTTGAAAACTGTAGCTTACTCTTATAGAGTAAGGATTGTTTTGATTTTACCTTAGAGATCATAACATTAAACTAAAAATATTGAAACTATAACAATAAAAATTATAATTTTAGTGTATTCTCAATTACACTAATAGTTTAATCACTCTTGAGGCCACTAGACTAAATAATACTATTAGAAATTCATAGATTTCCATTTCAATGTCATGTACCATTACGAGTATGTTATTACCAGTATTTTTTCCATCCTAAACTAGATGGAATAAAATTTAATTAAAATTAGAGGTTGAAAACAAAATTTTCAAGATATGGACTATTTTTATTTTTTTTGGGTTTTCTCAAGAAATTTATGGATGATAAATCATACCTTGTAATTTAACAATATTTAATACTTAGTTTTATGATTCATTGTCACCTATTTAAGTAAAGATAAATGTACTCTTGATAAAATATTTGTTATTTTATTAAGTCTAGCCTCTTCAAATAAAAAATTTAAAGTGCCATCTGCTATTCGTTGATATATCTGATTCAAATATTTCTATAAATCAAACACATTATGATCTAATTCTTTTCTGTCTCTACTATTTTCAGAATATAAAATAAACATCTTCTGTATGGACTTCTCTACTAAATGGTCTCCCTCTTCGGTCAAATCCACTCCCTCCTTTTTTAAAATATACTCATATTTAGTCATTATTCTCTCTTAAAGCTCCACATTTGCATACATTGTTTTCTTATACTCACACTCAAATATGAGGGCCCCATCCTTTTTCTTATTTTTTGCTATTGTTGACATCAAAATTTATATTTACAGCACTTTATGTCAATTAGAAGCTAAAAATCATGTCAAAATATCACATAGGAAATTATTCATATAATTTGGGATGTTGTAATGTCAATGTGAAAATGTATTCCAACATGTTATTTCATTTGCACTCAATATGGATGTTTAATAGTTATTTTTGATTTAACAATTAAATGTAAAAAACATTAAACTATTAAAATTGATTTAGATTTACATAATAAACATAATATAAATTTAATATAAAGTAAATTATATAAAATGAAATGAGATATAAATAATAAGTTTTATTGAAATATTCTAACCTTGCTCAAATTTAGCTTATGTTGACTATGCAAGCAAATCATTGATGTAAAATTGGCTAGATAGATCTGTGAAGTATGTCATGCCTAAAAATAGGTAAGAGACCCCTTATTTAGGTCTAGTAAATCCATATTAATCATGACCTTGATTGTCTAAATATACCAACAAGAGGAAGGGATAGGGTAATTTATCTTCTCTGAGTTAGGACTGATTTGTAGATCAGATTCACTTTCCCTTGTATACAAGATGTATTTGTTGTTTTTTGTATTACATGATTATTGAACTAGTTAGGTTTATGATATGCAGTCCAATTTGAAAAGGCCTTCTAAAATTTTTAATATGAAATTGAAAAGTGTAAACCCACATCTAAAAATAGTTTACAATATTTATATTAATTTGAGGTAAGGGGTGATAATTTGCTTTTACTTATCTCTCCATTATCTTATTGAAAAGTAAATATAAGATAGTAACAACATCATTATAGCTTCATATGTATAGATAAAGTGTGTGATAATATTATGTGCAACAACTATTATAAATCTCACACTTTTTGATAATAGTGACCTAAAAGAGTTGAATAATAGGGGAAATCAAATGCTGATGGAGTCTGGACTAAGGTGCATAAGGTATTAGATGATTTAATTATATATGAAGCCCACATCAAGTGTCTAAGTAAGCAAGGAATGGATGATCCAATTCCATTGTCACTTATCAATACTATGTTTCATTAAATGGAGTTAACACAAGGTATCAATTTATTGATTTTAATGATTTTATAAAAGCATGGTTAGGTTAAAAATAATTTATATTTTATGATATTATTTGAATTTTCTTACAAATGTCCTCCCCATATGAGATATAATTAATAAATGAAAATATTTATTGTTAGCATATCATAAAGGCAATTAGATTACACTTTTCCATTCAATTATAGAGGTGTTTATACCTACTTGTGGAGGCTTTAGAGAAACAACATTGAAACTGGTAGTAGGCTAGACTAATATTAAACACACATATGCATCTAACCTTGAATATATTTCATACATGGAAAAATTATGCAATGGCCATAAGAAGTATTGTAATATATTTGATAATATTTTTTTCAATAAATAATCAACTCTATTAATATAAGTAGGCATTGGGTATTAGGGTGAATATACTTATGAGAGAATAATTTACCAAAGAGGCTTAAAATAAGAACATTTTTATAAATTATTAGTTTTGAATATTGGTAATTATCTTTTTTATCTTCCTTGTTATCATTTTGATCAGGGAATCCAACAAGAGAACCCACTAGAACATTTGGGTTTGATTGGTTTAGATCATAATAATCAACATATCCATCCATACACCTATCAAATTATGGGTTCTATTTTTAAGCAAGGATATATGATCCATGATGGTGAACACAAAGTGGATAATTTGTAACATATCCTACTAGATATCTCATGCCCATTATATTTTTGGCTATAATATAGTCACCATGATTATCATAGATAATAAAAATGACTATGGCTTATTTTATTCAAAAATAATGAGCGATAATATGTATAAATTATTTGATTAACATTTAATCCAAACAAGGATCGAGGATTGGTGTAAATATAGGAACTTAGGTTTTAACACTAAGATGTTTATGATTAAAGTCACCATAAAAAAATATTTATTTGAAAAAAATGCCTAATACTCTGCTAATGTAATCATCTATGAGGGATCCACTTACTGAGATGCATATTGGAGCTATTGTTTGGTGGTATACAACTAAATATAGATATATATAAACAAGTGGATCCATCGCATATGCTTACATTTGTAGAAAACCTTATTTGGTATGATGTAAAACAAGAATTAGAGTTCCAATTCATTTTCTTACACTAGAATAAACCCATTGGAAGCCATTGTAAATCCTTGAAAATCAGAACATATGACCAATGGAAATTACTTTTTGGTTTGATGTAAATCTAAAAGTAGAGTTCCAATTCATTTGGTGTATAAAATTGTCTATTTGGGAGTGATTTTGGACAAGGACATTTAAATTCATATGGCATTAAAAGTGAATAAAATTATCTTAGACTCAGGTAGTAAGCACAATAGACATAATGATTGGTGCCTGGTTACGATTATGGTCATAGAAATGCTTGTGGATCTATGTGGATTATATATTATCATTAAATAATAAATAAATAAGCTAAAGAATATAATGATATCTTGATATCCTAGAATTTCAATTTTTCTTGAAATAAATTCTCTTAGTGTCAGGTAACACTAACACCCTACATAATATTCAGTCTTTGGCTATGACTTTGATCACATAGATGTTTAGGGTTATGCATGACTTGTATTTTCTAATTCACTTTGTAGTAAATAATATGGAGAATGTAGTTATAGGTGATAGATTAAAATTTAAACATTCCTAAAATAAATTATCCTAGATTTAGGCAACACCCGCAATCTTCATAAGTTCTTGTCATCATCTACTATTATAATCATGGAGATGTTTTTGGCTATGTGTCGCTTATATTCACTCTCTACATTAAATAATTTAAAGCACATAATGATACCCTTATATATTACTATTTAAAATTTATTGAAATAACTTCAATTTTACTAAGAAATATTTGACAAGGTTGTCAAAAAGCTTTTGGAACATGTAAATACTAAATGTCTTAAAGAACTAAAAAATCCCACTTTTACTCCCAATTATGATATTATACTTTCATAAGTGATAATGGTCATGAATATTCTAGCCTTTATAATTGTATTTAATTAATTTTTCCAAGGGATTTTTCAAGAAACCTAATTTTTTAATATCATGCAATAATTACAATCCATGATACCACATTTTTGAGGCATTTGGTCAAATATTACATGTGTTGTTTGTATGATTCAAAATTTTACATACATATTTATTGGGGATGGACATGATTTTTGATTGTATTTTCTTTCCCTTTGAAATGGATTTCTTGTAAATGTAGGTATAAATGGACCAATCATAATATACCTCCAATGAAGACATTAAGAAATAAATACAAATGAACCAAAGACATATATTTTTGCATATACATATATGTAGGTGAGATTCTTTAGTGGCTATCAAAAAACTATGACCAAGACCAAGTATACTACGATCATGTAATAAACAAAATTTTATTATGTTATACTCACCCACTTTTAAATATAGGAAATCTCCTTTACCCATTTAGATACTCTTATCTAAATAACTCTCAACTTGTTAATCTCAGTATATTAGCACTTTAACTAATTTTGTCATTGATAGCTAGTCTAATCGGTTCAATGTCTCTACTTATTTTTCCTATACTCTTTCAAGTATTGCAACCTCATTGATTTATTGATATCCATTAGTTTACTTCTATAATTTTATTAACACTCCACATCCTAGATCTCCTCTCACTACTATGTTTCAGTATAACTCTAGCACCGCTGAAGGTAAAGAAAATATTTATAAATCATCATATTTATATTTATAACATCATAAGTTCACAATTTAACATGGTTAGATAAGGGATAGCTAGATATAAAAATTGATTTTAAAATTATATAAGCTATAGGTAGTGTAACAAAATTTATTGGAATGGTGTTGGCTTTGGTAACTAAGACACCCCTATGGTCTAGAGGTTGCTATAATACAACAACTACATCAACTAAAAGTCTCTACAAACATATTGTCTACTTTGTCTCCACTTTTATTTTAGTTGGGTATCTAAAATATATGTTTGTCCTTCAATTTATTAGTTCACCCTATACCAATTGGATGTTTATCATTCAACTAAAAAAATAGTAAACTCAAAACTTCATAACATAAATCCTTGCCAAATTGATTCCCAGAATAATATCTCTACCATGTTACACTACTTTTAACACATTTATTATACAGTGGTCTATTTCAGGCATGTATTTGAAGAACTAAACAACTAAATAAGATCTTTATATATGAACGTTTCTCTTGGGAATGTCTAAACTATTAAGTTTTTTGTAAAGGTATAATAGTTTGTTACTAGATGTTTAGGGTTAGTTAAGTTAGAGTCTAATTATATTCTCACAGTTATTCCTATATGTTATATGTTGGATGTAATGCTTTGATTAACCTCTACCTTGAAATTTGATGATTTTTTTCTTTGGTTATTGGCCTCATATTTTTTATTATTGCTTTTTTTAGCTTGTCACATAAAATCTGAATGGAAATAGTTTAGAAAAAAAATAGAGGGGATATATAATCTTCAACCATGATGTGGAGACTAAACTTAAGGAGGCCATAAATTTTGATTCATAACTCTATTTTATCTCTCACTTGCACCAAAATTACCATCTTGAAAAAACATTGGAGACCATACGTGACCATCTGAGGATCAAAAAATAGTTTTTAATATTTTTTTTGAGATTTTTTTTTTTTTTTTAGAAATAACATATTTTTGTAACCAAACTTGAACTAGATTTGAATTTTGTCCATAAGGTTAATATTAGTGTTTTGCATATATTTTAAAAAATTTAAGCCCATTTGAGATTACACTAAAATTTACTAAAAATAGTGATTGAAAAACTCCTAGAAGACAAAAGTTACTAAAAATACATTTTTTTTGAAAATTACATGAGTATGTTAGCTTTAGGTAGCTTTTGATTTATTTGACTTTTTTAAAATTATTCATTTCAAATCTGATTTCAAGTTGAACTTTATTTAAAGACTTGTATGTAGTATTTTATTCATTCAATGAGAATTAGTAGAGAATTTTTCTTTCATGCAATTTCTAAGGTTTATGCCTATTGATATTTTATTTTGTTAATAAGTGTTTTCATCAAACCACATGGTAAAAAACTCAAAAATGTCAACTATAAAATTTCAGCCTAAACTCTTCATCCATCATTGGTGTTCTCCATTCAAAGTTATAGTCAACTATTCTTTACAAGAAGACTCCAAAGTATAATGTGGCTTGTAATAAGACTAGTCCAAATCTACATAAACTAAATACAAAAATAATTATGTCAAATAAAAGAACACATTAGAATTATATTATATTTTAAAAATATTAAAATAATGCATAAGATATCATATATCCATGGAAATATCCAAAATAACTTCCTAATAAATAGGAATGTACAATAATAAATAACTTGGTAATAGTCACAAGTACAACCAATATAACTACTAACCTATATATGAAATATATTGTTTACAACAATATATTTATTTACCCAATAATAATCATATTAATCATACATTAACTAAGTAAATAGTATTTTCCCTAAATGTAAATACTAATCATCAACATTCCCCCCTTAGTTTTTACATGGGACGAAAATACATCATGTGAAATGAAAATATAATTGTAAGTTAAAGCATACTGTTGTCTGAATCTTGATTTATAGATCTTATTGCACATGATCACCTACATATGAGATATTATCTCACTTTCAATTTCATTTGAATGTATTCACTAGGTGACCATCTTCCAATAAAGTATGATAGTTAGAGGATCTTTATAGTCAGCTACACTCCTATATAATTATTTTCAATATGAAAGATATGCACATTCTCTTCTTTTCCAACCGAGTAGGGGAATGAGTACAATCTTTTGTTTTTCACACACCATATAATAGAAAAAAATTATAATTAGGACTAAATACTCATTGTCCGCTTTTGTAGCCTATATCCATGTTTATTTCCACCCAAAAAAAACAACATAGACAATCTTCACTACCACTAAAAATTACCGTTGACTTTATCTAATTTGGCATAGATTTAAGTACCACTAAAAAAAATTGAACTCATTGTTAGTGGCTAACGAGAGGATGATATTTATCCTCCAATATCATGTCTACTCCATATATGATGTTCACTACTTACTTAGCGAATATGGATTTGAAGGTCAACCTTTGCATGTCATTTTTGAGGACTAGACTCCACCCATAATTCAAACATTGCATACAAGTGATAATATGTCCATTACAATAAAGTGTTTGACTAATAACATATCTAAAATAAGACCTAAATAATCTTTTTGATTTTAAACTTATATAAAAGGAAACATTATGATATCAATTTGCATGTTGATGGTAAAAATTGCATGTGCACTATTTGACAACTACATGATCAGATTGTGTGCAATGGGAAACCTATGATGGTACTAATGATTTTGGATGGATATATGTCTACATAGATCAAATGGAGAATAATTGTTGACACTAATTCATTATAGCTAGAACCAATGTGACTGAACTAACATCAAGAAAGAAGAAACTATGTGTATTAAAATTTAGGCACCATGAAGAATCATTTGGTTGTGTTTGCCATTATAGAATCACTTGGTTGTGTTCAAATCCTAAGTCAATAAATAAAATTAGAGTCATTGTAAATACTTATTACTATTTATAAATAATGAAATGATTATCTAAGGATCTCATCAAGTCTTCAACATGTATGTTTCACTAAAAGACATGATAGACTTATAGAGCCAAAGTGGAATCAAATCAAAAGTCGAATACATAGTGTTATAAGAATAGAGAAGAATAAAACCTAGATATAACATGGAGGATAATATATCAGACATAGGGATGTCAATACATGAAGGATATTTCTAAAATTAATGATGCCATAACATATTCAATATTATAGTCCTTGTCAAAACTAATCCAAATCGATAATGTAATGCAAATCAAAACCAACTCCTTTGATTATTAACATAAACTATAATATCAATCCTTTCCATAGAATGATATAGATAACTCACTATTTAGACTTTCATTCATAGGGGTGAATAATAATAATAATAATAATAATAATAATAATAATATAACATCCCCTCATAAATCCATTACACATCCATCATTAAAAGGACCTGACACTACTTTCATACCAGATAATAATGCTAGTTCAGATCTACATAAATTAAACACATAAATAATGAAGCTAAATATGAGAACACAATAGAATTATGTTATATTTATTATTATTAAAATAATACATATTATATTATATATCCATGGAAATATCCAAAAAAACTTCCTAAAAAATAGGAAAGTACAATAACAAATAACCTGATAATAGTCACGGGTATAACTAATCTAATTATTAGCCTATATATGAAATATATTGTTTAAAAAAATATAATTTTTTAACCAATAATAATTTTATTAACCATATATTAACATAGTAAATATTATTTTACTTAAATTTAAATATTAATCCTTAATATCAATGGGCCCATTGGTGCCTTAGCAAGAGAAGTAGTAGTCACCCACTTGGAACCATGCTATTATGTATGTTATGCGGCATGTATACTTATGTATGAGGGTTTCTTGGGTAATGAATTTAATCATGCTCTTATCTAAATTCTGAAGTATATCAAAAAAAAATTATGTGATCCTCCTACCTAGTAGGTTAGGTATCTGTGATGCTCTTATCTAGACTCAATGTTGTAGATGTATCTTTGTAATTACTATTAGAGTTAGAATACAATTGATCTATTATTTAGAATCTTCATAGATTTTTAGATAGAAAATAGTCTTATATTTGGGTTAATAGGTGATCAAATAGGTTAACCACAATAAGAGTCTTTTTATACCAAGTAAAAGAGTAAGCTATAGGGTTGTGCCTAATTTATGTCAAATATATTCATATGTTGATATATTTTAATTTTTTGGTGAGAGTTTGAAACATAGAATGATATCCTATATTACATTATCAATGGATTAGTTATAGAGTTTTATAAATCAAATTATACCATATCTGACAGCTTCCTTCTCAAGCTTGATCCTATATCACATCATGTTAATTGACACTTGTATATATTATTGTGTCAATGATCTAGTTTAAATAATGTATTTGATTAATTAATGACAATCCCTCAAAATTTTTAAGTTAAAATTTGATGAGAGTGTTAAAGGACTTAGAATTGTTATGGATCATCCAGTGATATTATGCTTCACTTCAATCCTCAGTAATTACTAACCCATCAGCGATGCATGATAGACTAATTGGTGTTTTCTCTTATAGATAACAAGATGAGTTGTCCTCTAGTCAAAATTATGGGGATATTTTCTTATTTTAATGTAGTAAAATTAGTTTTGAGTGATTTGGTTTCAATTGACCATTCAATTAATTAATTTTTTTATTTTATTGTCACACTAAATCTAATAAAATACATGAGGAACATGTAAATATACCTATTTGTTATTATATATGTATTTTTTCTCATTAACAGATGGTTAAAGGTTGAAATTTGATTCTAAAAGTGGGTATATCTCACTATAAGCATGTGTGCTTCAAATTTAAGATTATTAAAGTGGGTATTCATCAATGTTTCAATTATGTGGTTGTAGAATACAATGTTGTTAAAGATATGAAGTTTTCACAAACCATAATGAAAGTAAAATGCTTTGAAAAAAATTGCGTAATTTTTTATTCTCCATGTTTTAGATTAGCCTATGATCCATCACCAAAAAATAACATTGGTTTCTAATTATCATGGTTACTAACAATCTATTAGTAAATTTTCTATCTAAACTATTACTTATAGATTGATCAGGGACCCACTTTATAGTTCTTATAAGGTTGTCAGTTTTTTTATCTTATCTACATATTGATTAAACATATGGTAGAACTTAAATGGCCAAATTTGAGTTGGGTAACTATGTTTTTACTATTAGTCTGCATGGGTATGTTAAAAATTCATAGTTGCAGATCAAATCAATGAATATAGCTATTTTACATTAACTTCTAGTAGATAAGATACTGTAGTTATAGTTAATACCATTTTCTATTATTATATCTTATTTTTGTTCTATCTAAAGTTTTTATTATGGCATAAAATATTCACAACATTAAAAAATGAATCTCCTCTAGAACTATTACATGAAGAATAATAATACAATTCCATTTTTTTGGTGTATGGATTATAAAAATTCAATTACATGCATTCAACATATTTATACATACATGCAACATATACATGTGTATTGATATTTCATGAGTTATATTTAAAGTGTTCTCTTGACTTTATGAATAAAATTTTAATTATATATATATATATATATATATATATATATATATATATATATATATATATATATATATATATATTAGAAATTTTAAAATTTATGTTACATTTTTATATCAAATAGTTCACTTATTCTTTTCCTTTTAAAAAAT
Organism: Torreya grandis; assembly: GCA_037957365.1. NCBI lineage: Eukaryota > Viridiplantae > Streptophyta > Pinopsida > Cupressales > Taxaceae > Torreya > Torreya grandis. The sequence goes on from JARHVA010000809.1 coordinate 176,381, forward strand.
AATTTAACTAGATATCACTATAATAATGTTGATGGATTCTACCTTAGCTGTGTGGCTTCTTGTACAAACCTTTGAGCTCTGATTAAGAGTTTTAGCATAGGGTTCATTTCTCAAGTTTATTATTTTTCTTTTATTTTCCTATACATGGTGGATGATATTGTCTTTAGTAAATAGAGTAAGCCATTTTTCCAATAGGAGGAAGTTTATTCTACAAATTCAATTGACATTTTTATCTTGATCTTGTAAAATGATGAAAAACCTCTATATTGATGTATGTTTTGGTAAATTTATAGGGGATATCTTCCCATCGGTGAGTGTGTGAAGATGGTTGAATAATCACTAAAGTTGGCATATGGAGAAGATGTTGATGTTTTGAAAGACAAATGTTTGGTAGTTACCCAGGTTATTTTCATACAAGTCCCTTCCATCCCTTTATAGAGTTCAATAAATAGTTTAAACCTAAATCCCAATTTTACATACCATTACAACCCTATCCCAAGTAAGTTATTGATGATCATTAGTAGTTTTTAAATCCTAGGCAGGCTAGCAATTAGTGAGAGAATGTATGCCTATTGTTGGTTCTACGGTTGTGTATGTTATATATTAATAGGAAACTATTGATAAATTAGATATTTATGGTTTGCATACTTTGTCATTCTACTAGCCAGATCATCTTTATATTTGCTCACAAGCTAATGGTTTGTTTAAGTGATTGAGTTAAGTTCTCAGTTGGATATGGTATGAGTAACATAGTAGAAATTTTTGCTTGACTTATTTTGATTGTGATCAAATATTTTTGTATTTTTATTCTCTATAAATTGCAACATTTGGATATATTCCCAACTTCCCTAGAGGACATTTCAGCCTTCATGGATGACATCAAGGTAAAATCTATAATATAAGCATGCATTATGTCCATTTATTCAAAGTTGATTGTTTGCCAAGTTCTGGCCTACCACTATTAAAATTAATATTATTATTTTTAACGTTATACTTGACTTTTTTCCACCTTTTATTTTCATTTTGTGTAAATAATGATCCAACTGGGTCTTTCTTCTTGCTTCATGCATGTGCTCACAATCCCAATGGGGTAGATCCAATGAAGGAGCAATGGAAGGAA